>NTHP01000076.1:902378-962805 GCA_003416845.1 Oplegnathus fasciatus | reverse complement strand
CTGTGGGAACTGAAGCTTATTCTACTGTTGCACTCAAAGTTAAATCACTCAGGACGAAGGAATCGGCTGAAAATGTAAAATGTCATAACTGGTATGTGGAAGATGTCATGATCTGAGCTCCTAGATACACAGCGGGACAAATCTCAGGCTCTGAGTTTATAAATGCTTACTGAAAGAAAGTGTTTTGACCATGAACTCAACTCCGCAGGGGAGGAAAAACCAACAGCTCTATTTTGTGTTTGTTGAATACACTCCATTTCTTTTCCTGTTGCCCTGTGACAGGTTGTCCCTACTGAGACTGCAACAAGAGTCTGAGCAGAGGAGGAGGAAAAAGAGACCATTAAGCTGGTTATTGCATATGCATCCATCTATTATCCTCTTTTTTTGCTATGAATTGACAAATAATTAATTTCTTATTTGTACCTAGCATAATTATTCAAGTTTGACACAAAGGACAGCAAAGCAGAATATTCATCTTTTTTCTGCTCAAAATGACCCACCGTGTCATTCTCATATGAATCATCAGATTTATAGGCAATGTATATGCAGAAATTCTCTAATGAGTTCGGGAGCTAATTAAATAGTTATGTGATATTTCCCACATTTCTTTTGCCGAACCTCCATTACATGACTGTCAAAAGTTTAATTACAAAAGGAGATTAAAATGATTTCGCAATGATCAAATATTAATACAGCCAGTGTGATCATTTCTCTCGGCCCTCATATTTCTTAATAATAACTTGACTTGTATGGGATATTTTTTTCTTGCCATATCATTTGTCTACGGGAGACTTGACCTCAATGAAAAAGCAGCCACGGATTACTTAAGATGAAGCTTTTGTCTGAAGTTTTGAATCGTCGAAGTAGTTAATTGTGTATGATCACCTCTCCACTTGCAGTCATCTGATTTTTTTTCCTTACAGGATTTCACAAAGAGTCAGAGAGCCATTTTAACTTAGAAAGAACACTACATTACTCCTTAGGCCTATATGCACTCCTCACAGCTTTGAACACAGTTTGGACAACAGTGAAAAGTACTTCAGCGCCTACTCAGTGCCCCGTGACGGCATATGGAGTTACAGTAAGTGATATCCTTGAATGGACAGGAAATTGATAGGCACTGCTCTCTTATTTCCAGGCACGCACACTGGAAGCATTGTTCACTTTTACTTTTCTGTGCACCTTTCACTTGGATACTGAGGCTACTTAGAATGGCACACAGGTGCTAAATTTAGCAGGGAGAGTCAGGGCGGTAGGCTATCACCGGGACAGGAAACCAAAGAGATTACATCCAAGGTGGAGGAACATGGATTTAATCTGCAGTAGCAAATTAGGATGCTAAACATTCACCCATGAATTATAAATTCCAGAGTGGAATTACATACACGCTAATTACTGTAGTGCAGTAGCTTAATTTATTTTACTTTAGCTTGTTTTACTTGCAAAATTGGGAGAATTAACTTCAGGTTCTCCTCAGGCTTTTCATCAAAGACCAAAGAGACTTCAAGTAATATCATGATATGACTACAGCATTATAATTTAGCCTGGTTGTTGCTCAGCTAGCTAGCTTTGGTAGCTAATGGCGAAAGAAACACCACCGTGACATCGCTGAATGGCGGGAATATTTTCCATTGATCAGACAATGATATAATGACCAGTTCAGTATTCTGTCTTTACCTATGAGTCATGTAAAATACCACATATTGACTTCACATATTTTTTAGCATGCCATGGGAAGGATCACACGAACAAAAGTTTTTGAAAAGTAAGTCAGCACTTTCTACTTAAAAGTAGATATTTCTTACAACAGAAACTTAACTGTTACTTACATTAAAGGAATATTTTAACATTTTGGGAAATTTTCTTGGCCTGGCCAAGAAATAGTTTCATTACCTTACTCCCCCATAAAATCACAAATTGTCGTTTTTATATATCAGTTTTTGCACAAATTAAACAAAGAAGATATAATACTTTAATTTGTCAGTTTATGTGGTGCTGGTAGGGGGAAACAGAGGGAAACAAGCTAGATGTTTTCACAGAGTGGTATTGATCATCTTATCTAACACACAGCAAGAAAGGAAATCAGCGTATTTCCCAAAAAATCAAACGATTTCATGAACACTGTCCTGGTGCCGTATAATGTGTATTAATCCACCACTGAAAATAGTCCCCCAACAAATGCACTAATTATTAGTAGTTTTTAATGTTTGCTAAAAAGTACAGTCCCCAGGTATTTTAGGAACTTACTTCCAAAAATTAAACTACATAGTTTATTTATTTATTTATTTCATTTTTTATATCTTGAGTACAGGTACAAATGGGCTCAGGGCTGAGTGCCACAGACAAAGTAGCAACATATTGAGAGACTAACGGTAACTCTTTGTTGGTTTTGGTCTTTATATGAGATTTGTTGACAACAAGAAAAATGTAAGATTTTTATTTGAGCGGAACACACAGGTACTCTCCTCACACCGTCTTGTTACTGTATGTAGGCTTACTGCAAGCTACCCTGTGGTATGTAATGCATCACTTAACATTAAATATTTGTACGGTATCTCTATTTGCTGTTTTTAGTGGTCAGGTCAGCTGCAGATGATCAAATATGATAAATTATAAAATATAGGGAAGCTTTTAGCGTGCTACACAGTGAGTCCAGAGAGGCAGAGAATGACAGAAAGAGAGATGTTGATAGAGGGGGGAAGGAGGGAAGTCAGAGCACGAGGTGGAGGGTGGTTAGCAGTAGGCAGCTGGGGCCGGCTGTGCTGAACGGGCAGCAGCCAGGCTGATGGATTACACCGGCTCTCTCCTGGGTAAACGGACACCGCCACCCCTCCCCTTTTAACAATGTCTCAGCCTGTATCGTCATTGAAATGTCTCCAAAGATGGAGGTGAACATGCAGCTGAGCCACTTAATCTGAGAGGCTACATTTCTACCACAAGCAGTGGATCGGAGAGACCCCTGCAAAAGATCTTTTCTAAACAAATCTGATATCATTTTCGCAGAAATGACTTGTCTACCAATGCCAATATTATCCGCGAGCCAAGAGCAATGCTGAAAAACAAGACAATCCAGCCGCTCATCGATTCAGTCAAGACTAATTGCCGGGAAAGAAGCCCATATTGTTTTCATACATATATCCTATCTCATTGTCATTTGCAGGGCAGCTATGAGTGGAGTGACTCCTCTGCCATGGCGTGGCATGTGGTTTTACAGGTTGTGACACCAGGGATCATCATTGCCTCTCCTAGTATGAATGAAGCATTTTAGGGTCTGCTGATAGCTACACAAGCCACTTCAATCAGGTCTGTGCTAAAAGGTCACGCTGCTTAAGAGTGTACTCTGACTAAATAAATAATGAGAAATGGGAACGTGCAAGAGCAAAGTAGTGCAAATTAACCCCCCAGCTAAACACACACAGGCACTTTCACATTTCCTCTCATAGTGTCTATGTCGAGGGGCTGTCCTCATGTTTCACAGCAACAAACTGAGTCCTCAGTAAAGCCCTTGACATTTTCTCAACTACTTCATCAAGCTTTGAAGCAAGGAAATCCCACAGCCATGCCCCCTGTCTGAATGCTTTCCTGTGCTGGATTGCAGAGTAACAAATTACAGCAGCAGTAATTCAATCACAGGAACTGTAATCCCTTTATATGTTGAACACTTACATTAGAGCGAGATTTGTTTAGGAAATAAACTGAAACCAGATATTTAAATATAAAATAAAGTTGAAAAAAAAAAGAGCCTCTAATTGTTAAATCCTTAGATTCTCTAAAAGTGTGTCTGGAGGCAAAAGACCTGTAAAATTATAGATGAAACAATTATGGCTGTAAATAACTTCAACATCATTCACATAACAGCTGGGTAATTGTAGTAGACCATTTTCATGAGAAATACTCTAAATGGTTGTCAAGTGTCCATTAACACTGTATACTGGGACATTAGTCAACAGTTTAATCATCATTGCTAATTGTAAATCATTCCTCAGGCTAGACTGTAAGTATCCATAACAACAATACTGATGTTATATTAATGATTAAACTCACCAATTGTTAAAATGACGGTTAAACCAAAATATATTTATCAAAAGAAGTTGGCTGACAGCTTTCACTTTTCCTGTCTTTGCTTTAAGTGGCCATGCTATAAATGTGACTGAGCACTCCAACATTTTCCGGTAGGGCCCCAGTTAATCACAATGAATCTACTTCTTTGATTAATGGATGCTAAATAAAAAATATGCCCTGCAAACTGACCTATATAATCGGATGCTCCTATTGGCAGGACATCATTGTTTGTCAGTGTCTTCCAAAATTGTTACAAATTTGGTTCAGGTTTGGTTAAGTTTAGGCACAAAAAGGACTTGGTTGGGAAAAGTTCATGGTTTGGGTTGAAACCACTACTTTGTTAGGGTTAGGGAACCTTCGTCATGGTTAAAAGAAAGCAATACTGACTGTTGGCAGAAAACAGGAAATGAACAACGGTCTCCTGTGTCAAAGTCTGATGTTTTTCTGACCCATCCATCCACCTCAGCCTCCTCCCTTGGCAGACTTTGAGGCTGTGTAAGAACACCATGCTACATCCACCTTTGCTTCTAACGGGCAAGAGTCTTAATACACCCAGCTGCTGAAGGTCTTTCTGGGAAAAACATTGATAAGTTTTCAAGCATTTTCACAAATTCATCCATTCATTTTCACTGAAGCAATGTCTTCAAATTGCTTATTTCATTCAGACAAAGATATTAAATTCAAAATGATCTAATAAAGAGCAAAAAAACACATCCCCACATTTGAAAACCTGCGACCAGAAAATGTTTAGCACTTCTGTCATGCGTTTTCTGTGAGTCCATTAATATTTTTGCAATATTTCCCAGTATAGAAAATATTAAAGATCACTTGCTTTGTGTCATGGTGTTCTTTCCTGCCATCTTGTCTTGCCCAATATATCCTACACCTAATCAGCTATTTCCTCTTGCATTACTCACCTTACCTACATTTCTGAACACATTTGGACATCAATTTCAAAGCAAAAAGAGTATGTTACTGGGTTGGAGTGACCCAGTGGATGGCATTATTGATTGATTAATCTGCAGTCCTTTTTGAAAATAACCCTTGCTACCTTGATAGCACAGTCTCCAGTAGGTCACCATATCTGATTAACCTTTTGTACGTGGCCAAGCTTTTAAAAGCAGGGGGAAACGTGAACAGAGCCTCCCTATATTCTGCTCCTTTTCGAAGTGATTAAATCAATTGTGAGTGCTTAGCCTCGCTTCAGGCCCTTGCTGTAGGAGCGATAGTGTCGGCCTGCTGAATCCGTGTTCGCTGAGTCACCCGGCGTGCACTGCCAAGCACTTACCAGATCCCCGGGAAGCACATCAAACCTGGGATTTTATGAAAGAGGATACTGCAGAGAACCCACGATGGGGAGCCGGCTTGGTGACAAGATCAAGGGGAAGAAAATGAGAAAAAGTGATAAAAAGAATGTGCGCCTTTGTGAGGCTCATTGTGCTCGGTCAAAGCCCGAAGCGGAGGGAGCGCTTGTCCTGCAGCCACTTATACCTCTATGGTCTGGTAGCCTGAGGTCACAAGTTGCTTGCGGGCTTGAAGTCGCAAGGAAGTCTGCAATTAATCATTCTACATGGAGCTTAACAAGGAGATTTGTTCACCATCTTTATTAAAGATATTGAATTACGGAGCGTTTTTCATTTGTGCAGTGGATTTTTCTTCCCTTCTTTATCCTACCCCATAGGAAGCGATATGTGTGATCAAGTAGCGAGCAAACTGATGGAAAATAATGACTCAGTGTTACTGGACTGGCCTGTGGGCAGAGATTAAGGAAATGAAAAAGAGTTCACGGAGTTATTCATGTGCTCTCCCAGTCTCATTATCGACCACACACCAGAGGGGATGACACTTTGGCTCTCAGCACCTGCGTCCTCACCGCCGCGCTAACTTTGCCAATGACTCCAAACAATATCACGGCGGAGAAAATTAAAGCTGTAACTGAACGAGGCAGGGGAGTAGTGGCAGGAGGGAAAGCTATAACGACAGTGCTCCGTTGAACTCTTTCACTCTATTGACTGACAGCTTCAATGCTGAGTGGAAACCCACAGTGGGTGTGAGTGTATTTAGCCTTTATATCTCTAAACGTTGCTTTTGCAATTGTGTTCACAACTGCACAAAACTTGCAAGCAATAGCAATAGCTGTGGATGGAGACACATTGTGGGAGAGATAATTAACACATTTTCACGAGAGCTCTCCGAGAAACGGTAAATGATTTGCAAAAATACCGGAGTGTACTGTCTCTGTTGGTTTACACACTGCACAAAAGAGTGAATGTATGGCTCTTGACTGTGCACATTGTTTTCTTTTCACCCTCTCACTTAGTCATTTTGGCAAACAGACACATTTAAATGTATCTCTAACTTGAGTGGGTGGTTAGCTTTGTATAGGCCACCGTGGTTTAAGATTGAGCCGCTGCACCAACTCCTCCACACCTCTGAAAGCTTTCTCCCCGAGCATCTGCAGCAAAATGCACATAAATACTCCAGGTATAGCTGGTGTTATGGGGTGGCATTCATTCTGCAGATTGGAGTTTTTGTTCTACAAACATTTTTCAGAGGCAGAGCTACTCTGGAGGCAGATGGTTCGGTTAGCTCTCAATGTGCAGGGCTGAGAAAAAACAATGCTTTTTGGGAGTTATATGAGCAGCAAACTTAAATGGCAGTGAAAGAACCTCTGTCAGAATACTAATAAAAATGCAAAGACTTGTTTTTTTCATTTATACATTAACTGTATGCAGTGGTGGAAGTCACTTCTTTTTCAGCGCGCATTACTTACTTCTCCTCAAATGCCACTGATGTGTTTACCTGCTACAACACCGATTCATAGATGTCACTCATAAAGAAATGGTGCACAAAGCCAGCTTTCAGTTTTTATAACCTATGTCCTCTGATGCAAAAAGGCTGGAATGTGCTTCCTGGCACATGGAGAGGTTTGCGTCGCTGTTTGGGGTGTCATGTTAAAGCTGCGTGAATCAATATTTTTTATTTTTCCAGAGCTTTTAACTGCATCTCACGGTCTTCATCAGGAGATGGAGTTTGCTCAAACTGACTCCAACCGAGCAAACTCCCTGTCCGCTGACGAAGACCATGTGTTGCAGTTGAAAGTTCTGGAGAAAGACAATAAATAGACCTTGAGTTCAGATTGTTATGTCAATCAGTGTCACAACAGTGATTCAATAACTGATTAAACTCATAAATTATTAACAATTAAAGATGATAAGACGTCCAAAAAGTGAGTCACACATCGAGAGTTTCAAAAAAGCAGCTTAGAACCAGAGGGTGGACTTGCATTGCAGCTGCTTTGTATTTTAGGAACGTGTATCTCTCCATTTAGGACTCATATTGCTTCTGCAGTAGAGCACTTCAATAGACACACTGTAGGTTGTTTATGAACATGTGCGCAAGTGTAGATTTGTATAGCAACTTCCTCAGCTACCGCCACACCACTGCATTTCTGATGTTGCCTAGATACTGTAGCTGCAGGCTGGTATGGCTCATTTGAACTTGGAAGTTAACTAGCTAACTTTGACAACTCAGTACAGTCAGATGTTATATATATATATATATATATATATATATATATATATATATATATATACATATATACATGGTGATCACACTTCCCCCTTCCTCACTGAAATGAAATCTGTTGTTCTGAAAAAGCAACAAAAAAAGATAAGTCCTATATGAATGATATAGTGCTCTGTGCATCGGCATTTGGGCCAATCCTGCCAGCAGAAATGCGGCAGAATGTGCAGGCTGACACAGACCTCCATCTCCCCTGGTTGCAGCTGCAGCCAGGCTGTCAGGAAGATGAAAATATGCCTGGCTTCATTTAGTGCTGTGGGGATCCTGTGGAGAAAAGGGGCAGGTAGAGCTAATGGACTACTCTAGGACACAGTGGGGCTGTCGACTCAGCAACGCCGCCGGCTGTCTCTTCAGGACGCACCATTTTTATGACAATCTCACCGAGGCCACAGCAGGCGTACAAGGAGGGCCCAGGAGCCGTCACCTCTGTGGCCAGATTGTGCAGGATTTACTGTAAACAAAATCCATTTTCAGGGAATTTCAGATTATTTTAGAACCAGCCGTGTTGACATAAATCAAGAGGGCTGCTCTTTTGCACACTGCAAAAAATAACAAGTCGTTTAGTCCAGGATTAAAATGCACTCACTGCTAAAAATTAAAGGTTTTTTCTGATTCAAGTCTTGGTACCAATGCAAACTGTTTTATTTTGTCTTGACTCTATCCTAATTGAAATGACTTTAAATGGAGCTTTAGCAGTGTGAGTGTGCGCATACGCAGTGCGAGCAGGTGTATGTAGGTCTCACTTGCATATATGCATGTATTTACATGCGTGTCTGTGTAATCACAGATTTCTGCCGCTAACCGAGAACTAGATCCATCATGAGCTGTCAGTCTAGCAGAGCAATAAGAGAGATACGGCAGCTGCACTGATTGACAGAGAGGAAATTGAAGTGTCACATGAAACATGTTAACCATATTTTGCTGCATGTTGTCACCCACTGGCACGTCACTTCACTCAAGCAACCAGAGCAGGGAAAACAACAACAGGAGTGAAAATTCAAGGGAAGGAAAAGCTGAAATAACGGGATTGTTTCCCAATTATTAAGCATCTTAGCCACTAGGTAAGACATGCTGTTTAAGGCCAGCACTCTAGCTCTGGGTATATTGTCTGACAGTAATCTTTGACAGCATTGTCAATGTCAGACCCGCGACCTGAGACATATGAGCAAATAAGGCTGTAACAATGAGGGGGAAAAAAAGGGACTGTGAAGGGTATGCATACTCCTCAGGATGACAGTTCACAGTATAACACATCGAAGACGGTGTCTTTATGTCATCTGAAAGAGAGAATCCGTTCTCACACCATGGCGGAGGCATGTGTAATGCCTCAGTGCATCAACACCCACCGCACATCATTAGCATGGCAGCTCCAAGTTGAAATATAGGAGGCAGCTGTCCACTGCTGTCGCCAAGTTCACCCAGCTAGGGTCTGAGTTGGTGCTTAAAGGCGGTCAGAATTACATTGCACATTACAGGGTTAATGGGTTATTTCAATCTGCACAAAAACATCTGGAGTGTTGTTGTGCTGTGACTATGGCTGATAATAGAAAGTGTGTTTGCATGAGACTTGGCAGTGAGAACTCTCCATTAAAGGATTGCTGTGAAAGTCTGGGTGCAAAATGCGCCTTTGAAGCACATACATGCCAACTGTGGGCAGGTGATAATGGGATGGAATCTCAGCAGCTAAAGGTCATACACGTGTTATGTGTAGCTAACTGTGCTGCTGGTGGAGAACATCTTCCAATCTTGTTCATTTTAAATTGTGAAAAATAAAAATGTACCACTAAAACCTTTACTGTTGACTCCTGAAAACACTTTCGAAAATATTCCGCATTAAGATCAATCCCCTGCCTAACATTTAATCCTCTAACTCATTCAAAAAGTGAGCGTGAAAGCTAGTGGAAGGTTACCTCTGAGCCAACGAAGAAGTTATTTTTGAGTCTCTTCACTGGATTAACCAATTTGAAGACGCTTTGTCAAGTGGTAAAAGTGAAAACAATGTCGATCAAGGGCCAGAAAACTGCTTCTAAATACAATTGTGTTGTTATGTAGTGCCAAAGCCATCATTACAAATTGTTATGCGAAAGCACAGCATATCCTGTTTATGATGATTTTAACATTATCCGCGGGGCATTTTTCACTGTGCTAAAGAAGCTGTGTTGTAATTGTTGTGATGTCTACACTGCTTTCCAGAGCTTTCAATGAGTAATCTACATGAGCAAAACAACTATAACACTGAGCAGCACCGTTACAGACAGCCAATGCTGAATAAAACATCATTTTTCAAAACACGTATTTGACTGTTGGTGCTCTCCCTCACCACCTTTTAGCACTGCAGCTGGCTTTAAATTCAGGAAATACAATGCCAAGTCTCGCCACTTCCATTTCTGGCTCCGAATATCTGAGAGCAATTTGGACAAAATTCAACTTTTTCCACATTCAGACCTGTGGCTGCGAAACATTTAACATGTGATGAGAAAAGTTGTGCCTTTTACTAAAGAGCTGCAGAAGCCAAGTGCTGAATGAGTTTCACACGCAGGGAACCTTTAGGTGGTCTTGAAGACGAAACAACAGACAAGAAAATGTTCTTCAGGCACTCTTATGCAGAAGGGAGGAGGAACGGCAAATGGAAAGCCTTAATTTAGTCAGACATAATTGTTTCAACTGCCAACCACTTCATCCCTCACAGAGTCTTCATCAGGGCGGAAATAATAAAAACACATTGATTAAAACTTGTACTCCATGTAGGCAACACACTGTAAGTACACCATCAAAACCACAACTCTAGATTATTCTATGGCGCGACACTGTGCTGAACATCGTGGACACTAATCGATTCAGCTCTAAAAAAGATCATAAATCTTTTTTTTTTTCTTAATTCTTAATTAATTCTTAAAGATACTTGTATTAATGGGAATGCATCCTACTCCATGATATGATTTGCATTATTTGATTCTATTTTCATGACACTAATACCTTCATAACATTGTGATAGTGACATTTCATTTTGTGATGGAATAATATTTACTTCCAGTGTATTGTCTATATATTTATACGAGTGTTTACATTATTTCCACCCTAATGAAGACTCTGTGAGGTCGACACAGGTTGGTGTTTTAAACCATTACGCCCACTAAATCAAGGCTCTTTACTGTATACACATTTCCTTCTTGCTCTGTCTAAGAGTGCCTGGAGAATGTTTTCTTATTCTCATTGAATTCTGCATGTGTAAACAGGTCAGCACTACATACAGTGTAGATTATGCTTATCCTGTGTGCTTAAGGCAGTCTTACATAAAGCACAGTATGTTCTCTATGATTCCAGAGCTAGATGTGTTTGGAAGACCAACATGAAATTACTTTTTATTGTGGTTTTACCGTTGCTGCACCTCCGTAGCTGCAGTAAGAAACTCCGCTCCGCTTCCTGCTGCTCTTAGCTCCTATACTTGGTCCCAGCAGACGCCTTACAGTGCTTTGCTCAGAGGAGAGAGAACCAGACATGCACATCTCATTAATTATGTCTCAGTTGAAATATCAGTCCAGAGCTCCCAGCCATTTGACTAAGGCAGAGGTAATGAAACCTCGTGCATTGAAGCTAAACAAGACAGCGTAGGGACGGAGGACGGGCGGGGGTTGCCAGGTTGGGAAGGAGCTAAATCTGAAGCTGAAGCTGGAGCTGAGGTTAAATCAATTTGAGGCTGAAGTTTGGGGCTGTAGGGGCGAGTGGGTTAGGCTGGGTTTTGAAGGGCAAACTCCATGGCTTTGGTATCCAAAATCCTATAAGACACTCCTATAAGAAAGTCATCACCCCAACTCAAGTAGAGCATGGCAGTCTGGACGTTATGGGCTTGAAATCAGCTGAATAGTCCGACACAACAAGCCAGCGATCTGCTCCCCCCCCTCCCGTGCAGCAGACAGCCATATCATATCAGCATGTGCAGTATTTAAAGCACCAGAGAGCAAACTTTATCAATAAATGTTTCCTAAATGTAAAGCACTGAGAAGGTCACGGTCAATTAGATGGATAATATAACAGCGATGACATTCACGTTGTCACAAAAGGAGAGGGTTCGACCCTCTGGGACCGAAGGACAGATAGAGCTGAGACCCACTCCCGCAGCCACATCTGCAGGAAGTCAATGACTGATGCCAGCAGAGACAACAATGTTTTTGCCATTGTGCAAATTGAAGAAACATAACCATAAATTTGCAAGCAGCAGATCAATACAGCCCAGACGTGGCCAAGTCCTGAGAAACGTATCCAAGGGAAACCATTCGATAACTCCGATCAGAGATGGACCAGTAGCCTGCTATTAATCTTCCATTACCAGCCACAGGACAGTGGCCATTGTGAGCAAGCTCGAGATGTTTAGTGACAGATTCGGCCATTAAACCTTGCACTGACGTGTCCACCTGGCAATCGGACAGATTTCTCCGTGTATTATTGGCGCAATCATGACCATTCATCAGATGTGGTCCATTAGAGTGGTCACGTTACAAAGGCCAGCACCGCAGCCCTTTCCTTTCACCAACATGACTCTATATACTATATCACCAGCCACCGGGCAAACATATTCAGTATTTCATCTCGTATTGCTTACATGACAGATCATTGATCGCGTGAGTTGGATTTCCAACATTCCCTCCATAGAAGGATCGAGGGCTCCTTTTTTGTAGTCTGCTGTTTTTGAATATATCCGTAATAATGCAGTAATTGTAACCTAAAACAATGCTTAGTTAGAAACAGAAGAAGTGTTTCTCTTTCACTTTAATGACAAGGACAGGCCTGTGACTATGCTTAATAGTAATGTTCCCATTATGCACAGCAGCATCTCTGGAGACTACCCTTAAATATGGGACTACTCAATCATGACGAGAGGAACCCATGTTGGAATGAAATGGGTCATACGATACTTTAAATAAATATGATAATGAGACAGACACTATTGCCAGGGGGGTTATTTGTGTTATGTGGAGAGAGCAGTAGGTAGACTGGAACTGAATAATACTGCTACAGTGGAGAGGTAGTGCGAGTGGAAAGCGGTCTACAGCAGCACATGGGAGTAAGTGGTCTGTGTACGTGTGAATGAGTTTGTTGTTAAGCATGCAAATGCTTCAAAGTGTTCACATAATGTGAGAATTTGAAAAATGTTAAACATCATGAATTCCCTTGTGTTTTTTTAAATCATATGCTAAATATTTGTCTAAGAAATGTCTGATTATTAACTCGCTCTGACTGATATGACACAATAGTAATAATTTACCGCTAAAAAAAAAAGTGGGAACAGGACAACTTCTGGTGTCCCTCACATCTAGTGCTCTGAGAAGAAAAAATAATCACTATAAAGCTAGCCTATGTCATTTTTGCTCAATGGTAAAATGTAGCATGAGTAGAGATGAGTCATAAAGTCAGCAGCACTGACTCAGGAAAGTCTGTTTATCTACCTAAAGTTTGCAAACATTGGCCACCATAAGCTGCTGGTCATACCAGACCAAGCAAGGCTCTATCAGTGAAGCTCCCATGTGTACTGAATTGGACAACGGTGCATTTTATTGCTTATGAATTCAACTTTTTATCTGTTGGAGGAAGACACAGTGTAGCTTAAATGTGAAAAAATATGCCTACATCCATGGATAAGGTTTAGACATACAAAATCCAATTCCACATACTGAAGTGGATGTTTAAGAATAAAAAGCTTTCAGTAAATATGGGCCTAATACATTCTGAAAATACACCAAAATCTCTCAGCACACTTGTCTTACTCAGGTAATTTATTGTTGTTCATGAATACAAACAAAAACACGGGGAGTGATGTGTGATAGGCATACAGTTGGACTAAGGAGAAGGACAGATTTCCACTTTTGCGTTGTGTTTTTAACAAATAAATAAATACGCTTTGTTGCGCACACAGAATTCTCAAACTGACACATTTTGTTAAAAAAGATCATGTTCAAAACAACATTTTTTTTCCATCTGAAACACTTCAATTTAATATAAATAAAAGCTAATACAGCTCCAGAGTTGACAGCTGAGATAAAATCAAGGGCAACATATGTCATAGAGGAAGACATGAAAGATTTAGATTCTTATGTAAAGCCCAGGCCTTCATTTCTGCATACTGCGAACCTGTGGGAAAACTGAATTGGAAATCTGCTGAGGGCCCTCGCTGCGAACTGTAATAACCTCCAAAAATGGAGAGGATATGAGAAAAACATCATAGGAATGAGCCCAGGACTACCACTTTAACTCTGAAGGAAGAGGCTTTAAACGAGTGCCTTGTGATGAACAGAAGGTGCCTCCTGTAAGTTGGGCTCTTCCCTCTCAGCAGGGGTCACAATTATCTCTCACTGGGCGACCCGAGGAGCTCAGTGGGGGTAATGTACTTCTGACAGTGAGATCTATGACACATATAGTGCAATTTGTCCTACGGCACTGTAGATTCTCCAGCCTCAAAGGCATTGTGTAAGGGAGTAAACGGAGCAATAAGTCAAGTGTTTGGAGTGATGTCACTTTACACGAGGGTTAGATACGTGTATTAGTGTGCCCCAATATTTGGCTTTTGTTACACATCATATATTGATCTGCGATGTGATCCTGCTCTGATACATGAAGGTTCCTCCCGGACCAGAGCGCAACTGAACCGGTCTGAAAAGTCTGCAGTTAAATTTCATTTTCATCATATATTTTGGATCAAAATTGTTCAGTAAATTAATTATTCTGTTAGCAATGCCTTGCATCATAAGAGTTCTGTGTCTCATGACGTTCTAAAGGCTGCTTCAGAGACTTTTTCACCCTGAAAAGAACTGAATATGGAACACTGAATGTGTGTAATTTTTTTGGCATAAACATGGTCAAATTCAGAGATTAAAAATTGCACAAGACATATAACAATGGCAAAACATTTCAACTGTCAGCAGCAACAATGCAACATTATTGAGATCAGCCTTATCGGTTATAGTTTATGAATCATTATGAGTTACACTGTTACATAATTATAAAATGACAGTCTATATTATGCCAGCCACAAATTATTCTATAATTTCTTTCAGTGCTTACATCCTTGTACTGTTAAAATTGTTAAATTAACTCAGCTAACTGAGTTCAATCATTTGAAAAGCTAATGACAGTATACAAATAAATACAAAAAGTAAAAAGCTGATATGCTCCTTTGTTTCTGTCTAAATGTGTCTGAGCAGATGCTCCAGTAAATAAAGCCTTGCTGAAACAGTGACCTAACATAAAGCATGCAGCAAGGTCCCCTGTGTTTGTGTTTTGTTGTGAAAATCAATGCACTTTCCCACATTGATTTTGAATACGATGCTCCTCGTGCATGCAGCTGTTTCATTTATGTTACAAGGTTACAGGCTCTTTGCTCATGCCACCTGCTCTGGCACTTTCTCCATCAGCTGTGAACTTGCAGTAATGCTGTTAGATTTCAACCTGCGCCTGTGTCCTCAGACGTTGGACTTTTTTTACGCAGGACCTCTAAGGCTCACTAGACCCCGAAAAACACCTCTGATCACAGGCCCTGAAATGCAATCCACTCCTCTGGGTGTCTCCGTGGATCCTGTGTTCTTATCAGCTCCTCCAGGATGAGAAGCTGTCAATACAACAACCACAGAGAAAGAAAACCATTCCTTCCCCATACTCCTCGTATCAACATCCAACATCTTCACACAGAACCAACCCTGGTCAGACAGCAATTAAAACCCCGGCCCTCCGGTGGAGGGCTGGGCGCGTGCGAACCACAGATCTATAAACTTGATTTCTATCCATTCACCTCTTGCAGCCTCCCATCGACACGCCAGCTCAGGAGGCGTTGTCTGTGTGGACTGCATGCTCGCTGTAATTACAATCATCTTTGCCAGAGATGCATTACATATGACAGAGAAGAATTGAGCGGTGATACTGGCCATCCTGTCACTAATGAATGAGCTGCCTAATAAATAGCTGCAGCTGCAGTGATTGGAGTTTTAGTTTTATAAATATCTCTCAGTGACAGAGCTGCTGTGCACTGCAAAAAAAATACAGCTTAACAAGAAAAAATGGAGAGAATATGGAGTCATTTATGTAAAAATATTTTAAGGATACGGTTGGCAATGTTCTATTTTCTTTTTGACAACAAATCGCATGAAAAGACCAAAACGATCAATGAATTCTTCTCTGCCATAGAGCTAAAACACATCAGTGAGCCACACCGTTGCACTGGGTGACATGTTGCTTCATTACCACGAACACACACAGACACTGTAGTGTTGAGTCAATCCCACATAGGCAGATTAACATATTGTGTTTTTTTCTTTTAATGAGATTTACTGACAGTGTGGAAAGTATAGAATAATGACAGCCTTATCACTCAACCATTCTGCTGGGGTTCACCAAATTTCACCAAACTGATTCCCATTCATAACTATCAGTTGTAGGATTTTAAAAGGGTCAAATGGGACCAACGCAACAAGAGGGTCAAGTAATTAAAAATTTTCCTAGAACAGAGTGTCATTTAATGGATTCAAATGAAGCAACTGCCTCATCCTGTCTTGCTGAATATTGGCATTATTTCCTGGAAGAAGGAAAGCTACACTGGAAACTAGCATAATTATTTTGGAATAATTACATTTCCTCAACTATTTTTAAGTTCCTATATTAAAAATGTTTTTTTTCCCAGTATTAAGCAACATACGGATAACAAGAAACTATAGCTCTATGAATGAGCCCAGATAATTTCTGCTTGCAGAACATCTGTCCGTTTTAAATAAAGGTTTGTACAATTAAAACGCCAATCTGTTGATTTTGTTAGAGCAATTCCCTCCTCACAGTGTGCTGCGAGGCTTTTGTTTTGTCGAGGATATACAAAAAAAAATCAACTCTATATAAGCTCCAAACGTCTTCTGCAGACTAATGATGGCCGCAGAGAGAGACAGACATTTAACAAGCAGACAGACAGAGATCCACTTCCAGGTCAAACTCTAACGAGCGTCTTATTGAGCAAATCCTAGGTCAAACTTTAACAAGAAGTGCTGCCAAATGGCACCGTGAAGGAGCGTATATGAGCCATCAGTTTGAGTGTCGAACAGACCGCAGCTACAGTATGATTTTATTATCGAGGAGAGAGTGGATAACTGTGCTTGTTATGAGCGTCGTATATCCTGATTTGACCCCTTGTTTATGGTTTGCCTATAAGACTTAATGAATGTTTTACAGCCAATTGCAACAGTAGCGACATGTTAACAAGCTGACAAAAAAACAGTATACATGCTGCATCTGGTCGCGGCGCTGTATTAATGGAAATGAGGTGATGAGATCAGTCAGTAAGTCTGTTTAAAAACCACCACTCTATACACATGCAAATTACATATTGTGCTTTGCATCGTGTTCTATTTTTAGTGATTCTGTTGGCATGCCATATGATAGAAAGAAAGGGCACAAGAAACAGAGGGAGATGTCCCTAAAAACTGAACACAATTAGGCTTTAATATCAGGCTCTTAAAATAGAGACGGGGGACACACAGCGAAGCAAGCAGCCCAGCAGGACACGAGGAAAGGTCTCTTGGCACTGGTGGTAAATGAGCATCCATCTCTCCTCCTCTCAGAACATTACAAGAGAACTTTTCCTGCTCCAAAAACCCAGAAAACGCACTTAACTTTCATTTACTGATACCCCACCGCCCTCGCTCATTAAAGATTCATGCCCACCGCCACCAAAGGCTCTGCCTCTTTTTCTGTTTTCAAAAGGTGAGCAGGACATTGAAGTCCAACTGAAATTAAATTGCATGATTTTGGTCTGCTGTAGCATACAGTACATATCTGCTGTGTAAACCACTTATCCTGTGTTCTCCTCTGAGGAAACATCGGACACCAAAAGGGAGAAATTTATATTTTTCATTTTTTTAGGTTCATGATGGCGTCCCCAAGTTTTGCATTAATTTGTTTATTAATTAGGTATATCCGTCTACATAGATGGAGACCTTATTTCCATACAGCCAATCAAATCTTTACATAAAGCAGCAACGTCAGCGTTTTATCATAGCAGACGATCACAATGAGCCAGACTTTGAACAACAACCACATTAGCTCTTCCTGCAAAAGTCTCCTTCTTATCGTGGACCCCAGGAAGACTAGCGACCACTTTGTGGAAGCTAATCCAAATAAAAAAATAAAGAATAAAGAATTATCTAACATATAAACATGACAATGTCTCGTCCTTTGATTCCCTGCACCACAAGAGAGACAAAGCAAACGGTGTGCATGTTGCCTTCCATACAACGTCTTGTCCTGCACCTTGGCTTGTTGAACGATCAACCAAACAAAAATTCACCGGGGAAAAGTGCACTGCTAACGTCAGTTTGCAGGCTGGATGGCTAATTAGCTGCTCAGCTGCAGCATATCAAACAGGATGTAAACTGAACTACAAATGTCACTTGGGTCTGGTTAGATGCTGGTGTGGTTCTGACTTTTCAATACCACTTACAACACGCTGTCTGCCTATGACATGTAGGCTACAGCGCAAGTTTGTTTACTTTGTCTCTACGGTGCAACACCGGCACTCTGGCGGCCTGCCAGCTGCTGTCAATCAAACACACGCACCAACACGCACCGATGATGAATGCTGTTAATGGTAACTTATCAAAGAATGACTCAATATGCACACAATACGCATGTTCTACATGACATACAGTATGTGAATGTTCTACTCTCTTAGTTTCTTTGTATGCTGTGCTATAACAAGACTCCTTTGGAAAAGAGTGCTGTTTATCTCAGCACAACTCCCATATTAAAATACTGAATAAAAATTAAAAAATAATCAAAAACAAACTTTTCCTGACAATAGAACAAGTCCAAAATAATAGATTAGTCCCAGGGTAATAAACCAGAGTGTTTACAGAGGCAGTGCAGATGACAGAGGAGCACTCAGGACAGAAAACAGAGCAGGGTCTATTCTTTCCTTTTATCCTCGCGACTCGTTGGGCTGTAACATCTGCTGCTCAATGCAGTCGACTACGCCGACACTGCAAGTGTCTGGATCGGAGGCATTTCTCACCCATACAGAAATTTTGAGATTAGTACCGAAAGGGCATGAATACATTTATCCTGCAACAAAATCTAACGCCATTTGTGGCACAATTGCTACATTCAGAGGGAAGAAAAAGTCTGATCGGGATATATGTGAGCCCTTGGACTGTGCCTACTGACTAGAGAGTGCTTGAAAAGCAATCTTTAGGCTTTTCTTGTGAGCTTTTCATATCTAATGCCAAAGATTAGACTCACAGAAGTAATAAAGAAGACTGTATACATAGTGGGCCCATTAATTCTCCCAACATTAGGAGGGGGCGAGGGATGGAGAGCCTGCTAAACTGTACAAATTCCCATAACAACAACAAAAAAAAAATGAGGTTATGATCTTCAACCTTGGATATTTTTTCCATGTCACAGTGATGTTTAAGGGGAGCTCTGAATCATAATATTGTACCTAACACAGTATTTACTGAGAGTGTAGGTGACTTACACCATCTGTTTATAAAGCAACAGGCTCAGGCAGACACTCTGCCAGCAAAAAGGCACAAGGTCCCCGGGCTTATCTTGGTAGAGGTGTGCTGCTGCTCCTCGGCACCAGCGAGGTGGAACGATAAACATAATTAAATTGAGTTGGATTACACAAAATGGATCGGATCAGTTGGGGAGGCGGAGGAGCTAATCCAGTGCAATCCACTCTATAGAGGTGCCAACCACACAAAACGACATAAATAAAGAAGAGAGGGAAAGGGGAGCGGTGGCAGTGGCGGGGAGATCAAGGCAGGGGCACAGAAAGGACCCTTTCAAGTAAAAACAGGCTCCAAAGTCAAATTTTTCTTTTTTTATATATATTTAAGAAACTGGGCTGAAAATACTTCTCATTCTGCTCTGAACCTGAAACAAAAATAAAACACTTTAATCATAAAAGGATGTTACTGTACATGTGCGTGGTGCTGAAAGTGTTTGGAAAGCTTCCATAGTGTCAAAAATGAATAAGCAATGAATTTACACCACTCCTATCCTTCGAGGAAGTGGGAAATCACACTTGTCTTTCCTCACAGCAGTAATGACAGTGATTTAGTCATGGATGAGATGCGCCATTCTTCTTGTTTTTCACCTGTAAGTACAGAATGCGCTCACCAAAAGTGTGTTTAACTTACAGAGGATGAGATTGAGGTATATGGTCTGAAAGCAGGGGTGAACAGTAGCCTGGGAGTTTCTATATTTTCTTTCAAGACTGAACTTTCTTATTTATCACTAACACATCTACGACAGCACTCCCATAACCCCCTTTTTTTTTCGATTTCAACTCCCATTCCATTCCACCTCTCCATTTTTTGCCTCCCCCCTTCAGATTGCATTTTCCCTTTTGTAACTGACTTTGGTACAATCCCCTTACAAATAACCTTTCCCTGGGGGGAAAAGACTCTTACTTTCTCTACAGCCCTGCCAACCCACTCCTACCCTCTCTTTCTTTTCCATCACCATCTCCCTTTGTCTCTCAGCCTCAGGCACAGTAAACAGATTGATACAGTCTGGGGGTTTCTTCTGCTTTTCAAACTAATCCAATGTAATCCTAGTCTGTCTGCGTTCTGTCTTGGACAGCACTGCGGAGCGCAATATCATCCAATAAAATGATTATAAATGGATCTATAAGTGATGCAGGGAAGGCTAAAGCAGTGGCTCCTCTCAATATCTGTCCTTAAATTAAAGATATAAACTGCCTGGTCTAGTTGAACACTAAGGCATTTTTTGGTGCTGAACTAAATTAATGCCAATTTTGTCTTGTTTTCACAGATTTTATTTTTAATGTTCTTGAATGGCAGTTTGGGTTTAGACTACATGTAATATATGAGAACTTTGTTTTCTTTGTTAAATGAAAAAAAGGGTTTTGTAGAAAAGCTCAAGAGTGAGATATCTTAAAAAAAACACAGTTTTGTTGTATCGGCACCAGTTTTAAACATTTTTAAACTAGACCTAGCAACACACAACTCTACATGATCTCCTTACCAGAGATGCAGACTATCAGCTTTCAGCATACTCCTGCCTAAACAAGTGCAGTTTGCATTATTTAAGCTGCCCTGGCTGGCCGCTTTAATTGAGAATCTCCTCTTGGATAGCCGTCCTAGCAGACAGCTCAAGGCAGGCCCTCAGCAATGTATGCATGCAGGTGGAGGAAGAAAATGCCCATCTTTGTGGCATTTGAAATATGAATGCGGCATTTCTACTGGAGCAGCATGTTCAACATGGAAATTTGACAGTCTCAACATTAAATCAACAAGCCGAGCCCAAGGCGAGCTTCGCGCCAGGTGGAGACTGTATGTGCAATATGGTGGTGGGATTGCATGCACGATGATGGAATCACTTTGGAGATGCAAGAAAGGACCAACGAGCCAACAGCTGGAGAGGAGTAAATGCAATTAATAAGTTCTGTTTGTGGCATTACTTTTTAACAGGGGCCAGAGCAGAAAACTGGTCCAGAAAAGTCGTAACAGAAACAGTGACATGTTACTGAATACTAATATTACTGTTGAAAACACACTCAAAATGCTCAGATATTCACTGTAAAGCATAGGCCAGTGTGATATCTGAATTTTGTCACCAATACTTAACAATACTTTTTTAATATCATAGTTTGAAAAATATAAACAAGTTTTTTCTACAGTCTCTTCCTTTCTTGTTTTACAAAATATACAAAACTTTTCAGTGCATCAGTGTTTAATGTTGTCTTGTTTTCTTGCTGTCTATAAAATTGCCTAAAATTAGAAAAGTTTCCATATTTTCAGAAAATACCCGATCAAAGGAAGTACAACGCTCGAGGAGAATCTGACCAGGCTTTCAGTACCAACTTTAACTGGCAGTTTTCGATACTCGATGCTAGTGACACATTTCTGACAGCGTTTAAAAAGTATTGAGGTTCTGACTCGTAAAGGACAGACTGAAATGTGTGTTATACTGAAAATTAAAACTTTTTTGACACTTGAGGGCAGAACTCCAACTAGTTTGACATATTATGGCTTTGTAAAGTTGATTAAGCTAACATGGTAGCAAAATATTGGCCATTTACACATCCAGCAAACACGGAGCAACATTAGCATTCATTTGAAGTCGTGTTTCTGGCGACCACATGGATGTAGGCCCAGTCACTCTCCTTCTAGCTCTGTTGTGGTCTCCACCAACTTCCGAGACAAATATCTGGCTCTTTCCCTTGCTAGTCGCTTTATTATGTTCACTAGCTAGCCTTTAACTTTGTCTATGTGCACTTTGATGCTGGGCAAGCGGTGTAAAGTGGGTTTATCAGAGCTTTTTCGCTGAAAGCAGCTGCCTGTTGTGGCTGGAAAGGGAGCAGCGAGAGTGAAACAAATCAGTTAAGCGGCGGGCCGTGAAACCAAAACAGTGAGCTGAAAGATGCTAAAACGCCCTGTAGAGCCGAGGGGAGCTGCAGAGTCAGGTAATTGTTTTCTTTCTGGCTTCTTTCCAGTTGTTAGACTGGGTCAGTTATGCTGATCCAGGTGAAGCTAGAAATGACAGCACATGGCAGCACTGATATATCTGATTACTTCTTACTGAGAACTACTGTGTCTGTTTGTTTACATGCAGAGGGGCATGGATGACTCATGTTAATACAGGCCTGAGATTTTAACTGTATTAACGCCTATCAAGTGCTCTATCTAAGTGAGAAAAGAGCCCAATTACAGCATCATCGGCTCATTATTGCTGCCATAACGAGTGACAACACGCACCCCACGTTAGCGGTGAAATCAATGCAGCCACGTGACTCGGCGCGTCTGTTAACGAGGTGCTGTTAGGTTTTATAGCTGGGGTCTGCCTGCGTTAGTCCTGGCCTACATTTCGCCCCTGGATTCCAGTGGGAGCTGGAGAGAGAGAGAGCTCTGCAAACACCTCTTAGCCACAGCACCACTCAGCAGCCTTCCACTGCTTGTCTGAATGCAAAGCGGGTTGCTGGAGCTCCCCCGTCTGCCCTCTTACAGTTCACTTGCGAGTTCACTACATCCGCAGGTCAAATCACCAGTCAGCTCTCAGCCTCAGACAGGTTCGGGGCTGCGGCTGCGCCTCCACCTCACCGTGTGGCTCAGCGTGTCGGCCAGCCGCAGATCCACAGATCATTATCGCTATCAAGCACTGTTTCCCCAACAAAACGATATCTCTGCCTTTGATCCTATGCCAAAGCTTATTTTTGTGCACTTCTGGGCATTCTAACCCAGGAACTGCTCTCACTCGGGGCAAAACTCAAGCAGAGCTAAAAATACCCCTCTGTTCTGTTGATGAGATGGAAATGTATGAATTAACGATGGGGCATTGTGTCTGAAATAGGGATAATTTCCAACACCTGCTCAGTCTGTGCAGATAATGTATGTTTTTTTGTTGTTGTTTTTCTTTTTGGGAAAGCTAGCTGAGGCTGTTAATGTAATGCAAACATTGTGCTGGGTTTCCTGCTGTGGAATATCCAATTAAAAAGCACTAGATATGGAGCTAATGTGCAGCACTGAGGTTATAACGTCCAAACTGGGCCAGAGGTCCTGAAACATTCAGAGTGGGCCGCACGCTGCTCTGCATCCACATCCTGAACAAACAGACTACATCTGGTGAAGGGAGTGACTTTACATTTTAAACATGTTATTGTTTGCACCACCTTTCTTAGAAATTCACGCAATGGTAATATTCATTATACTGTTAAGCAATGTGAATTGGTTGACTGATAAAAGGCTTAACAGCTGTGATAATCACAATAATCATAATAATGATAGTTATGCAAAAAGAGTGTTTTTCACATTCTGCTTGCACGATGTGGGAGTGGAACTGAGAGGTAACATATATTAAATACAAAACTGTAATATCAAACCCGTCATAAGCACAGATGTAATTAATTATCTTGCTTTTCGCCATACGCTTGTCAACACTTCAATCTAGAGCTGAAACAATTATTCAATTAGTTCACAGAGAAAATTTAATCGGAAGGAGCGCAGTTCAACGCACATTACAAGACTATTGGAAATCAGCATCAATGAACAGAAGAACGCCTGCACACTGACTCCAAAAATCAAAAATGCAAATGACAAAAAACATTTAAAAAAGCATTATTGACAAGACTATCAATTAGGATAGCTGCCCATAGTCTTGATGATAACATACATATATGTTAGTGTATCTTAATGAAATATATGATGTATATGAGTGGAGATTTTCTGGTGAAATACTATTTAATGTTTTATGTCATTTACATTATTTTAATATTTCCTTTTATGTAACTTAAAACTATTTTGTAATGATAATATACAATAAAAAATACATTTGAGATAATTTTGATTTATGTCTCTGTACCCCCACTCTTTCAGATTGATGTATCTTTGATTTAACTGTGTGAATGTTTTTGATATGTCTATCACCCTGGTCAGTTTGAATGGTTAGCCCCACCTGTGCTCATGCAGCCTGTCAGCCTATTGGTATATACATGGGTGTGGTGTCCGCAGTTAAACATTTGACCTGACAAAGACCTGACTGGGATCAAAATGTTGTCCATTTCAATATATTTGTGGTTTGGAGTCAGTGAAGGAAAGATAAACTTCAACCGCCAACAGTTCTGAAAATCTCCCAATCATTTGTTTCAAGTGCGCTTTCCTCAGTTTTATATAATTTACTTGAAGATGTGGCCCTGGGCTCTGGGAAATTGTGACAGGCACTGGTCATGAATGATGACCTGATAAAGCCAGTAAGTGGACTAGGGATGTCAACTGAACCTAAAATTTGTTCAAATTAATTCGAACGCAACCCACATAGCCTGACCCTAAAATGCGTTATAGACAGAGTGTTATTCAGTGCCTCCGCTGCCTCACTCAAGTGACAAGCTAACGTCGCTGTTAAGGCAGTCGCATTTTACAAAGTCAGCAAACAGCCTTACCTTTATCCACAATTTTTCCACACATCACTTCTCAAATGCTTTGGTGTCATGACTTGCCAGTTTGCTAGTTTTCTCCATTTTGCATTAGCAAAGACAACAACAATAGCCTAGTTTACTGAGGGCAGAAGGGGAGGCAATGGGTCAGATTGAATATTAATTTTTTTTCCATCTTAAAATGGTGATTAGAATTTCAAATAATAAACTGATGGCCCTAAAGTGATTTTTTTTAAGTCAAAATACTGTTTCCAAGGCCAAGAATGAACTTTCATACTCAAAAAAATAACAGATAAATAAATATTAGAATAAGTGTTACTTGCAGCCCTTGTGCCCCCATGTACTGCCGGGTAGCACTCATTTAATGTAAATAACAGATGCACTTCATGCCACCCGAGGTGTTTCCGTCATTAGTATGCTGCTGAGGAGTTTTCATTCCATGTAGGCTGCTGGTCCTGCTTGTCTCTTTATTTTGGCTTAAGATATTTCTCCAGCTCCAAGTGTCTGCTGCTGACTGTATGAGGCTTGTCACAGGGGCAGAGATATGGCCCTTTTGGGAGAGGAGCTCTGCGAATGGCCCAAACTTATCAAAGCAGCCCGCCCTGTCCCCGAGCTTCGAACACAATGCTCCCCTAATTTCTCCTGAATGGAAGTCTCTCCAGACCTGGAGTAATCTCATATTCGCCGCTTGCACGCAGTAACTCTAGTTACTCTAGTTCTGTTCCCTGCATCCCCTGCCAATTGCATAATCAAGTCCAGAACTCATCAGCAAGATGGCAGAAGAAGTGCTCTATTAAGCTGCATCGTGTTCCATCTGTTGTGTAAGAGAGAGATAACAGTATTTACAGTTTTGGAGTTGTGGCAGACTGTTTCGGCCAAATTTTGTGCACCGCAGAGTTCTGCTTACTTCATAAAATGTCACGGATTAATTCTGCTGCTTGCGATGGTGTCCAACTGCAATCTTTGCCCCCACCAGAAATATCACAAACTAACTTTATTGGAACGTTTATACACACAAGAACTTGTGTTAGGTAAAACTATTTGAATGTAAAACACAGGGAGAACGTTTCCTCTGAAATTGTTTTTCTGGCTTGTCCTGGTTCATACTCGGAGTATTTCATCATTTCTATTCGATTTTGGGAAATGGCCAATATTTGCTATAACTCTACAGAGGACCTGCAGTGTGGATAAAGGACTTTAAGAGAGACTCTGTCAGGGAAGTGGTTGGTAAGTGTCTTTCAACGGGTATTAAGTATTCAGTGCTCCGGTCTTTCTATCAGTGAGGGGAATATGAGTTCGTAGAAAAAAAGAAGAGAGACTAACCCAGATTTGAGTGAGAAAACCAGCTGATAACAAAAAGTGCTGAGTAAAACTCGGCCTTATCTTCCTCACGGACTGGAATGAATTTACCTTACTGTACGTGAATCAGCCAAGTGAAAGATGCATTAACCCAAGTCTGTTCTTTCAAACAAGACTCCAATCTGCTACTGATATTGTCGAGGCCATTCCACCCACTGCTGAGTGAGCTGAAGACAGTGATTCGATAGGTACAGAGGGATTTCACTTTACACATCACTATATTAAAAGGCGATAATTTGCTGTATGAAGGTTAAAATTGGAGTCAAAGGGTCTCGCTGTACATATTTCAGTCGCTACACTACAGTGAAGAATGTGCCACCTTTTTTTTTCAAAGCAGCGCATTACAGTTACTTTATTAGTAGGCTATCTAAGGACACAGCAGGAGCGCCAAACTCTTTCATGTCAACTCCTGACAATTCCAAAATGCAATTCATTTGACCATAAAACTCGATTTAATATCATTCAATCTGATCATATCAGAGAGGAAGATTTTTACATTTGTGGGCATTTGAGAAAGTAACTTCGAGACAAAACGATTCAGTTAATTTGATTCAGCCAGCAGTAAATGAATCGATTAGTCGATCAACAGAAAATTAGTCATTAATAATTTTAATAGTTTATATTATTTTTCCAGCAAAAATGCCAAATATTCCTTAACAATTGTGAGGATTTGTTGCTTTTCTCTTTTTTATATTATTGTAAACTGAATATCTTTCAGCTTTGGGCTGTTGGTCAGACAAAACAAGCAGTTTGGAGACCTCACATTGGGCTTTAGGAGGTTGTGAGGGACATTTTTCACTATCTTCTTCCTAGACTTCGCAGTTAATAATCAGCAGATTAATCAGTAATGAAAATAAACATTAGTTGCCACCCTAAAGTAACTGTATATTCATAAAGTAGGTTCAGAAGGTGACAGTATATGCAGAAAAGTAATTCTGTTTGTCACTTTGGTAAACTCCAGTAAACAACATTAAGATTAAATCATGCCTCACTTTGCTTGGGCCCCTTTGGAACCCTTTTAAGGACCCCTTGAGGTCCCAAGTTTGGGGGAGCAGCAACTAGAGGGGACATGGCTGTCTGAATAAAAACAGCTTGGTGCAGGAGCTGCATCTGGGGGTTCAACAGAATTAGTTACAGTGCTGCAGGACTGTTTACAGACTAGTGCTCCTTGTCTGTTACCTTTAAAGCCTACAACAGCCTGCTCGACTCTAGACAAAGCCCATGAGTGGTACTTGAAGGATGCACTTGGATGCTGTAACAGCACACTTCCCACATGAGGAGCTCCACGGGGCTGCGTCTGGAGAAGTGTTTGCGAAAATTCCGACAGCTTCAAAGCAGAAGGCTGTGCAACGGATTAATTAAAGCGTCTGCTGCTGCTCCATCCGTTCAGAATTCCATTTCAGTCACGTCCACTTCTTCAAAGGAGGAAACACATGTACATTTGAATAAGAGTGTGAGTAGTACACCACTTGCACCACAGCTTACACATGTCTGCATGGGACAGAGATGACTGCAGCCTGCAAAGTGGGATGTTAGTGCTTCATTGTTGCTTCCAACCATGAACTGCTGGTAATTGTATGTTACACCGTGTAAAATATGTGCATTTTCTGTACAAATATCCACTTTGTCATCACTTACTTTCATCAACATTTTTCCAGCTTTGTGCCACATCAACACCAGCAACAAAAACCTCATTTAGAGCTGCCATTTATGCTCTTACGAACCTGTGCTTGTCCAATACAGATGAAAAGTTTGTTAACCTCTGGGCTGAGTGATGAAGAGTGCAGTCTTCAGTCAGACCTGCCCCCCTGTACACTGGTTTCTACACTACAGAAGGCTGGCTATAGCACCTCTGCTGCATAACAACTTGGCAAGACAGCCACGATGCTAAAAGGACCTCGCTATTTTAGTGTGACCAAACAGGAAATTGTAAGTAGACCCACAAACCTCTTATTTATAACTTGAAGTAGGCGGGCTGGTGGAGTCATGTAGCCCGCAGCCCAACACCAAGCGTTAAACCTGAACAGTGTGGTGTAGACTCCAGCCGCTTTCACACAGCTAAACTGTTTACTTCAGTATTTAACCACGGACATTTACCTTGATCCAGTAGCCGCAGGGAGTGCTGAAAAGACGGATCCAGCGTGTCCTTCTCTGCCATAAGCTCCGGCAAGTACTTTTCGCTCTCCATCTCGTCCTGGGCTTCGGGCTCCAAGTAAACGACTCAAATGTAATTCAAGTAAATAAAAAACAAAACTTGCTCAGCGTCCAAACGGCTCCAAGTTAGCTCCAAATATGTTTTTTGGGAAGCAGAAACGCGGGCGATAATGGCATTCGCGCTCGCGCTACAAGAGCATTTCTCAGTCCTCGCGGCACACACGCGCGCACGCACAATTGAGCAGTTAAATGTGACCGGGAGGTTTTATCCCATCCAAGTGTTGTTCAGCCAGCAGTGCCCCGCTACGCATCACAGCCGGAGTGAGGTTCCCTCTCCTCTCTGGGTGCACAGGCTCTTTGAGGCTCACTCTGTTGTATCCAGTGCGAAACTGAGGCGGCGGCAGCTATTGGTCGCCGCGCGCGACACGCAGCCGGTGAGAGGGGCGGAGCAACGCGCCGGAGCTGTCCGCGGTGCTGAGCCCCTGCTATTACCATATCATTATCATAAAGTCACCACGAACAGGGCCGGCAACTCAAGAGACACCGAGCAAGGACAGAGTGCCCGCATCTGATATCAGCCACCATTAAAACTAACAAAGCCTGTTTGCTTGTGTGTAATGTTGATAATACACACAGCATCTGGATCTCATCCCACTGTCTTCTTGAAGAGGCACACCAGCAATAAGACTGTGTACATTTGTTTGGGATAAAAAGCTGGAGCCTATTTGCATGATTTCACCATTGACATTGATCATCAAAACCTCATCGCTCATGAGTCAAACTGATTCAGTAACCAATTACAACACAGATGTGGTATTAAGCCCGATTAAAAAACTGTATTTTGCACTATAGCCCAGAAGCCAGCCAGCGCTCCTATACTGGTATACTACCTGATGGAACACAACAATTATTTATACAGCATGTGAGCACAATAAAAACTAAACTAATAAAGCTGTTACTGTAGAACTACATTTTGACACAGACCCCCTCCAAGAGACAGGGCAACAAGATCAGGTAATATAATGCAGCAAATTGCCAAACAAATTTGGGAATTAAATGACCAAAAAGCAACTGACACACAGTGAACCTGGGGCGTCTGTGTCCCCGAGGATCTCTTTTCAATTGACATTTGTCTCCTCCTTACAGAAAGAATTTTATAAAGACATAATGTGGATACCAATAAAGCTTCAGGAATACTGTACTACCATGGGAAATGTAAATACCATTAACTATGATATCAATAAACTCCTTGATGAGAAAGACAGACACACAATGAGTCATTAGGCAGAGACCGTTTTAGGGCAAAGACCTATTCTACATATATATTTTTTTTCCCAAGGTTTTCTCACACATAATTGCGTTAGAAATACAAAGAGAAGGCAGACAAATGACCTCTGAGAATTGCTGACAGATCAACACCCACAAAACAGGTGAAAATATATCATTCCCTATGTTGGTGCAGATGACTGTGAGATCGTGTGAGAGCTGACTGACCCTCAGCATCCA
Source organism: Oplegnathus fasciatus (assembly GCA_003416845.1). Taxonomy (NCBI): domain Eukaryota; kingdom Metazoa; phylum Chordata; class Actinopteri; order Centrarchiformes; family Oplegnathidae; genus Oplegnathus; species Oplegnathus fasciatus. The sequence continues at coordinate 933,215 of NTHP01000076.1, read as the reverse complement.
AATTATTGCTGCGTATTATGGTATTTCAAAGGGTTTATGTTCAGATGATGTAGAGGTACCATTGAAATACTGTTGTATTTCAAATCAGCCAGTACAGTTACAGGAACATCTCAGGAGGCTACATAATTGTCCCCTTTACTCATTTAAGCAATTGATTAGGACTGCATGACTCCTTAGGTTGCTTTTACTTGTTAGGACAACCCGTCAATAGTTCTCAGGAAATCCATTCACCTTCTCATAGGTCAAGCATGCTTTTCTCCCAGGCGTGTTTATGAATTCGTTAAATAAGAAAACCCCGTTGTTCTGAAAACACAGACACACAAAGCCCCGGTCATTATCAGAGCCAAACCTGGCGAGCCTCCAGTTCTGTTACAGAGAACAGACAGCGACACAAGAGAGCTGTAGAGTTTATCCAGACAGCACATGTCTAAAGATACAGCCACAAATCCACTTTATCAGACATCCCGAGCCTTACAGTTCCCGGAAACATACAATGAATGCAAAAGTGTCTTTGTGAGGCATTTAGGGCGTTTAGTGGCTGGGGGAAAACAGAATTTTTATACAAGCTTCATAGTTGTTAGAAAATGTGGAAAAAAGATAAGATTTCTGTCAATACTTGTGGAGGATGCTGAGGTAGCCTCAGGTGGGCGGCTATCTGTAGGCTGATCAGCACTGGTTATATAATTGTGATTTTTTTTTTTTCCATTCTATTTCAATAACTTGGAGAAAATGTGACCCAGAGGCTAAAACCAAGATGGGTTTATGTATATTTATCACATTATATCCTCCATGAACTTTGGAATGTGCTATTGGTTATTTTGCTTTTGTGGCTTGATTTATGCTCTGGAATAACCGCTGCAGGCATTAATGATGGTTTATATATAAATATATATATATATATATGTATAAATAGTGTGCATGGAAAAGAAATGGGTGGAAATATGCATGTGTTGCTCGGTGAGGTCTGTGGGGTTCAAAGGTCTGCAGTGATCTGGATGCAAGGGCAAAATGGAGACAGCTTGTTATTTGTAGGACTGTAAAATGCTTTCATTAATAATTTCAAGTGATGCATCTGGGAACTTTGTAAGATTCATGAAATTGCAGCCATCCAGAGAAGACGTGCATCATGTTTGACTTCATGTAACTTCCCGTCTTAAGCATGTCGGAGACTTTTTTTCCACAGAGTCTTTCCAGACTCTTGTTTATGAGTGATTCACCGCAAAGAGAAACGCATTATGAATCAGCTTACTTTTTAATCTCTCCCAGAGACCATTAAAAACCGGCTCAAATGCACTAATCTCCTATTCAGAAGAGCGACTTATTTATAGATATGCTTGCCATCTGTTGCTCCCCGTCTTCATAAACAAAGCCTCACATTGTCACTGATGTTTGAATCAAAGTTGCGGGCCTATACGTCTTCCTCAAGACGCTTGTTTTCAAAGGGAATTCGCTAAGTGATTGCAATACATCAATTGCAATGAAAATAATCATGCTTTATGGGGCAACATTTTTATATATGTCACAGCTGACCACAAGGGCAGCAGCATTGGTGTAAACAAAGCTATGAGAAATGTTCTGTCAGGTGGGTGTAAAGAATGAAGAACAGTGGGCTATTACATTGACAAAGTGTTATTTTGATCATTAGAGAATGGCTGCCCCCTTTCTCGCCCCCCAGCCTGTCCCAGCCCACTAAATATGATGTTGACTACACCTAGAACCAGACAGCCTGTGTAGCGCCCCAGGGTGTCATATATGGTATATACACCCATACTATTATGTCTGCACACTTCTGCATTCAGAGGCAATGATTCTCCCTCTCTTAACAAGAGGCAGGGATCTAATCAGTGCTGCGGTCTTCTTCCCAGTGACTTGATGTAAATCCTAAGTGATTTAAATGGAAACACTTGTCTTGTCAGCTTTCAATCTTCATAAAATCCCATTTCAGCGAGAGAGAATGTCATGGGGGTCTTGTCACCTGAGGAGTAATTAGACCTTGATGTGTCCGTAAGCTGATTGCTGTGTCACTTCGTGTCACAGAGAGAACGTGAACTGGGATACAGGGGCGAAGGGGCTTCATCGTGTTTCCACTTAGTTTTGGCCCTGTGAGATGGACAGGATTACAGTGGCAAATCAGGAGCACTTTTAACACCTTAAATAAGTGGATTCCTTTCCATCGCCACATTTCGCTGGTGGCAGAGGGATTTGCCAGGAGAGTGGCAACACTGCCTCCTTGTGACCATGTCAAATTATTTAGAAAGACATGAGGAGTTCATATGAGAACATAAGGTGCTTTTTCACATGTGGAATCCTATTGGAAAAGAGGTGGGTTGGGAAAGTTAGAGATTAGCTAATTGTCTTAAAGCTTTGCTTTAAATGGTGCAGTTTGTTTAATTTATTAGGCCCAATGTATACTGTGCAGCTCTGTTGGTAAAAGCATTATTACACAGATCCAAATGTCCTGTGTTTAAATCCAAAACTGGAGGCTTTTGGAGAAAATAGCTTTAATGGGTCACAACGAAATGAGAATGGAATTATAAGAGGTCCACAAATACAGAGGAAATTGTTTTTATGTCATTGTGTTGCCCTATTTTCTTTATTTATCCTCTGTTTACTCGTGTTTAAAAGGTTCTGCATGCACGCTATCTGAAAGAATAATGCCCAAAAGCCTTAATGATGCTAAATTGCATTTTCTCTTATACTTTGCAAATACTTTCAATACTCTCCAGTAACAGTGGAATAAAACACAATTTCTTCCGCAGTCTCTCTTGTCTTCCAAAGTAATTTTAACAAAGCCCTTCTTTCAAGATATTGTTTTCCTCCTCACACAGCCCCACAATGCAGCTTCAGTCACAAAAGGCGCCTTATTGTGGCTACTAAATGGAGCGCTCACATCCATTAAACAGCCATTCAACAGAATTATATTGCCAGCGCCAATCTATCAGGTACATTGATCACGCATCGTCGGCTGTGAAGTGCAGACTCTGGTCTCCTCTCCTGGAAGTGTTGTGCAAAAGAAACCTAATGAGAAACTGTCAGCAGCGCACAGGTAAACAAATCAATGGCACCCAGCAGTGCTCCCAAGGTCGAGCCACACACATACACACACAGAGCATCAACCCCCCCTAACAAACCTGGGTTGGAGCTGCAGCCAAAGCTCCTATAGTGTAAAGGGCGCTGTCAAGATTTGACTTTTATCAGATAAACAGGGTTCAAATGGGATTTCTTTTTCTTTTTGGTATTATTGCTTTACCTTTAAAGGAATAGTTAGACATTTTGGGAAATGTGCTTTGCTTTCTTGCCGAGAGTTAGGTGTGAAGTTTGATATCACTCTCATGTCTGTGTGTTGTATATGAAGCCACAGACAGCGGAAATTACAGCAGCAATTAACACGGTTATGTGCGGGATTATTTTTTGGCCGGGCGCAGTGACAGTACCAGGTTAGCTGTTTCCCTTTGTTTCCAGTCTTTATGCTAAGCTAAGCTAACAGGCTGCTGGCGGTAGCTTCATACTTGGGTACATACATGAGAGTGGTATCAAGAGGGTTCACACTTTTCCTTTAAATGCCACAATATGTATCCGAATGTGTATTAGTTGTTGATTCTTAAATGCAACTACCATATTTTACCTGTAAATCTTCACACAACACAGCTATTCTGTAGTGAACATCATGCGAGACAACCAACTGTCTGTACGGGTATTCTTTTATTGGTAGGTTGGTTGAAAACTCCAGAAAGTAGTAAGTGGACCTTGAGTGAAACTTTTTTTTTGCTATTTTCACATGCAAGTCCAAATAATATAAAGTGTGTGTATGTATATATCGGTATATACTATATATGCATATATATGGAGGTAGTATATGAGTGTACTTAGATGTGAACATGTGTCCAGAGGCTGTGCACATCTGTGGAATTGTGTTCTAAAAGAGGCAATTACATAAGAAAAAAGTGAAATTGCAGTGAAAAACTAGTCGACACACTGCTTTGAAATGCTTTAAAAAAAATGATGACAAGTAATATAGAAGTGCAATCGATAACTGAGTAAATGCAAGGGAATTCAGAAATATTAATACACTGACATGTTCCATCAGGCTTTGTGCTGTGGCAGACTATCACACAGCCAGCACAAGTGTTTTTACTCTAAGTATTTGAATATGACAGAACTGATAATGATAGTCAATGTAAGAAACAGGGCCTGACGTCAGCAGGGTTTTATCAGACAGATCCTTTCATTTCTAACAATTGCTACAAATACAACATGAAGTCAGTTGTTTGTCTGTAATGAGTAAGAGCTTAATAGAGCAGCCTGAAGTAGTCCGTGATATGCGGTGACTAAGTGTGTGGTGAGAGTTATCATAGTGCACTTATATACCAGAGAGAGGCACAAGGTCAACAGCAGTAATTATTCTGTGGGAAGCGTGTTGGTCTTCAGTGGGTGATTTCATTTCCTGTCATTAGCCACAGCGATTAAGCACGGGAACAATGATACTATGATAGCATCAGCAACCACCGCACAGCCCCAGGCTCTTTTCAATATTCTCCAATAGCCTCTGAATGTTGCTTTGCATGGGTTAACCCTCCTGTTGTGTTCAGGTACCCTGCATCTTTAAGCCTTTCTCTGCTTGCCTTAATTAGCAAATGGTCATAATGGTTAGATGAAATCTCATCACGAGCACCCCGTCCCCTGCATGCTTTTTTAAATATAACAGATGACGACAGTGTCATTTTGATGCAGCTGTGAGAATCAAGGCTGACAAGGGTACAATGAAGTGTTTGGCCTGCTGCTGTTTGACCATTGGAATGTAAAAAAGACTGAAGCAGATTTTCCAACAATACCACCTCCCATGACTCTTTCATCCCCCTATAACTGACACAAACACACACACAAATCTTTACAGCACAACAAGCTGTAAAGATAACATTAACATATCACTTTTAAAGTTGATATGGCAAACATGTTAGCAAACAGTTATATATTTACACATCCAGAGCAACATTAGAATTCCTCTTGAGTCTTATTTCAGGACACCTGACAGATCTCGTCCAATATTCACTGAGGGAGATATATGGCTCTTTAGTTGCTAAACGTTAGCCGCTAACTTTGTTTACCAGTTAGTCACTAACTTTGGCTGTCTGTCATTTGGTGCTGAGCAGGTAGAGTACAGTGGGTTTATCAGAGTTTTGTACACAGCTTCCTGCTTCTGCTGGAAATTAGGTTCATGGGAGCTATTAGACTGAACCAAACAGTGAAGTTGTGGGGCCGTAAAATCGAAACAAGGAAAGACAAATCCGTAAAGCTAAGGGGAACTGCAGAGTTGGGTGATAACTGTCTGTGGGTTCTTCACTATGAGCGACCCCTGTCATATTGGTCGTAGCCATTTTTTTGTTAATGTAGAAATACTGATTACAGCTGCTTTAAATATAAGATTTGTTTAATACTTGTTTAGACATTTATTTGAAATAGTGCAATTTGTTCTAATTTTGCCATTTTGGACTGCAAATGGAAATAATATTGAACTTTTTATAAAAGAAAACTATAATACTTTTGGTCACATGTTATTTGGTTCAATTTTGGTTTTAATTTATTATCAATTGATATGTCTCTAATAAAAAATTAGTTAATGCATGATGAAAACAAAAATACAGATATCATGCCTCCAAAAACATCTTTCTGGCACACAGGAAGTGATGTGTTTTGCATGTCCAGCTGGACTGAAACAAACAGAAGGACCAGCCACGGCACCTGTAAGGTACCAGGTGCCGTGGCTGAACAGAAAAAGAAGAGAAGAAATCTCCATAAAATCTATGAAAACAGACATCACAGTACAGAGTGACCCAGTGTATGATAGGTTGACAGATGATCTCCGAGTCTTGAGACCACCTTGATGGAGACAAAATAAAGAAAGAGGATCTCACATATTGACTTTAATTGAGATTTATTTATCAGAACAATAGCCATATGCCCAGAAATCCAACATGTGTGCTCTCACAATCATCCCTTTTAAATGATCAAGTCAGTTGTTAATGGAGCATTGCGGGCCTGTGACATCCTAAATTAAGGGATGAACTGCCCAAGAGCCTCTGAGGAGCATATTTAAATACCGAACTCCACTTTCACAGACAAAATGAAAAGAAAATGCACATGTTAAGGCAAAGTACTATATGATCACATGTGAAATACATTTCTCACTGTAGAACAGATATCATCACATACTGTATAGTAGCAAGTGACAACATGTGAAAAAAAGAAAGTTGAAGAACGTACAGAATGAAACATTGTCTGAGAAAGTGTTAACAGTATGAATTCCAGTTTATTTTTGTATGTGTTTAACGGATGAAATTAATGTCCTAAGGAATATAAAGGAAATGAAGATGGAAAAACAGGAAGCTGAACCAGTTATCTTCCTAGTTGTGTGAGCCATTAGGCACTGTGATGGCAGATCGAAGATGGTGCTGAAAGCAGCGAGAGGAAGGGGCTGAGAAGAGGATTTACCTACCCAGTCTAGACAACTGATCTATGGGGATGAAGAGGACTGCTGTTAGCCAAATCCTCCATCTCCCTACCTGAGCTGCCAAAGAAAAGGAAGATAAGGGCATATTTTTCACCCTGGGGCCGAGATGTACAAACAACACAAGTTTGAATTCTGAAGGGGAAACTGAAAAACAAACATTGATAATTCCTCTAGTCTAAGGTAAGTCCCCTGGAAAATGTAGGATATATGTAAAAAGCAAATTGTAAAGACAGAAAAAACCTCACAAGGGGCCCAATATGGATTGCAATATTCACCACTAAGGTTTCCTTAAGTGGCAGGGCAGCCTAGTGGTTCAAGAGTTCATCCTGTAACAGAGAGGTGACAGGAAGGTCACAGGTTCGATCTCCATGAATGTCAATACCCATCAAACGCTAAGCTGTTCACTCACTGTAAGCATGTCTGGGTAAAAGAGTCACTTCCTGTAAAATGTCCTGTAAGGTANATGTATAAGTGTCTCAAGTTACAGAGTATCCACTGTATACATTGTTTAAATGTTTTGCTTTCACTCATCTTTATCACCGGGTTTCACCTTTCCCAAATGGAGGTTAGTAGGCTGGGAATCCATGTGAGTGTATCTGAGCAGAACTGGGTGCCTGTAACTTTTGATGTCTACTTATAAAATTTACAACAGAGATGAATTGGTAAGACGTTAAATATAGTAAATGAAGTCCAGCCTGTTACAAACCTTAAAGGAGCAATAATTGATGTAGAGAGTAGTGAGAGTGAACAAACACAGTAATGTCACGGGCCAAAAAACCAAACTACTGAGCTGAAAAACATTAAAATGCCCCATAAAGCTGAGGGGAATTGTAATGTCAGCGGATAATTTTCTGAGCGTTCATCACTACAAGCAAGACTTTTCACATTACAGGTAGTTATTTGATCCATTCAGGGGGGCAAACTCAGGCATGGGGCCTCCGTCGGGCCTTATTTTCACCCTTTCTAATTGAGAGAGTGTTGGTACTGGCAGTTGCAGAAGAAGCACTCAGATCTTTTAATTAAGTAAAACTATTAATAGCATACTGTAAGACTTACTTACTTAAAAGTAAAAGTAAAGAAGTAATACAGTGGAAACCTCTTATAGTGACCACGTCTGTCGGGGTCAAATTGATCACTGTAAACAGATGATTATTATAACCAATTTTTTTTTCTTTTTCTTTATTTCTCATGCAGATTACCATCTAATTGACATTTGTATATTTATTACTTGAATATAAAGTAATGAAACCGACAGCTTCGCTATTTACTGAAGTATGCTATTTAGGGGGCATCACGTGACTGGGCACTATCCATCAACTTGACGAGGGCGGCTTCAACCACAGGTGCTTTCTCCGTGCACATTCCATCACCAGCAGCCGTGACTGTTTCTTGTTGTTTGAGTCAACTACACAAGGCAGCCTGAGGAACACCAAGTTTTCATTCAGAGAAAGGGACTTTCTTTTTCCCATCATGATTTCAATGTGCATGCCGCACCAGCCCCAGGTAGCCAGCTGGAAGCAGACGGGTTACCGCGAGGTATCATGGGAGTAAAGTAAAAAAAATAGAATTACTGCAGTTTTAAAAATGTTTTCCAGATGTTGTCACGTGTGAAAAGACCCAAAATGAACATTGTAAACAGACTACTTGATTACTATAAGCGAATTATTTAAACAGCATTCGTATAGGAATGATTCTGTCCCAAGCTTTCTGATCCGTATAAGCGGTTGATCACTGTAACTGTGATCACTATAAGCGGTTTCCACTGTATTAGTTTACCGTACTTACATTTATTTGAAGTCTTTTCAAGGTGGAGTTCATTTTAACCGCTTTATATACTGCTGGATAGTTTCATTTATAATAATGTATCATATGTTATTTGTTTATCATATATTTTGCGTGTAAAATACTTCCCACCACTGGCAGCACCAAAGCAGTTTTCTTCTCTTATAGGCTACTCGTTGAATGCCGTTTTTTAAAAATTTTTTATTACAATTATTATTATCTGTGCTGCAGTCATCTAACAAGTGAGTTGATGCAGCAGGAAAACTACCTCTGGTCCTGCTAGTGGTTTCAGGGGGAGCAACAGAAAAGGAGGTTACCTCCGGGAGTTTAGCAATAAAAGCTTCACTTTCCCTCTGTACAATAGTGCGTTTGAAATTGCGTTTATGTCAGTCTGATGAATCTGAGTCCAATGTTCACTCTCCTTTCAGCTCTGTTTTGGTCTCCACAAACTCCTGACAAATATTCCACTTACACAAAACACAATAATTGAAAGTTCAGACATTTAATATTGATTTCATTCTTGCTTAAGGTTTTGTCATAGTGATCTATTTTTCTTATTTCTATGGCATTGTTTAAGGGGAATAATCAGCTTAGACATAAACTAGAAGTCACGCCATTTTTATTCCTTGAAATGCACAACTTAAAGCTTAAGTTTTAAACTAACTTAGAATTTGGGATGTTGTCTTTTATTAGCATTGCCAAAACTAGCGTCTCCAAATCTTTTTTTATCCAGGAGTTATTCTGAGCCACAATGCAATTATCGACTTAACAACTGCAGTAAGACTGTTATTGTCTTCACTGTCTCCACATCCTGAATGAATGAGTTTATTTAGAAAGTGAATGTGAGGTGAAAAAGGGCTAATGCTGTAAATCAAACCAGTCATGGCTGAGCTGTACTGTATATGAATGACATGAATCATTCTTAAACATTATTTATTTGGTGTAAAGAAGCATTTTTACATCTAGAAATGAATGTGCATATAGAGGCTTCTCTTTGTGTGTGTGCAGCACATACTGAGACAATGCAGTTTCACCCATCTGGCCTCAGGAATTATAATGTCAAACATGAGGGGGGTTTCTGAACATGAGATCAAACACTTTTACAGTCATAGACAGTGAAAAGAAAGGAGAACAATTTATAGAATAACCATTGAGAATGAAATGTCCCCAAGCACTGTTAATAGCAGTGAATATCACACAGCACACAGGCTTCTCTTTTTCATAGTTCCATGTCTTTTCTCTTGTCCAGAGGCAAGGAAGAGCCTTCATCTGGAACACCTGCCTAAGTTAGGATACAATAAAGTAAAAGAAAGGACGCATAGTCATTAGATATCTGGATTAAGGTGCAATTTTTGATGGGAAATTAATTTGTAAAAATATCAAATAAAACAGTCTAGAATAGAATAGAAGATAGCATGCATAGATTCAGGCTGAGCTTGATATTTTAGCACTGATAATCATAAATTAAGGAAACAAATTTACGTAAACCAGTTAAGGAACGGGAGAAAAAAAGCCATACAGTAACATGGACAAAGGTTTCTGCCATCTGCCAAGGCAAACCTTCATTAGCTCTCGTTAGGTACAGAGAGAAAAAAAAAAGATGGAAGTGTTGGGGGGGAAAAAAGGTAATTGGCCACAACTCTCTCCCAACCAGCAAGCAGCACAGTGTGTGATTGTGCAGCGGTCTGCTGGTACTGGGAAACATCCTTGTCAGCACAGGGATGAGAGCAGCTTATTACACAGGGAACAGCACTGAGTGGCAGGTATAAAGGTGGAGATTGTGAGGAATGATAATTATCTCTTGAAGTGGGAATGCTCGAAACAAGCGCTGAATGGGAGGTTGCTTGACAGTTTGGATACAGCATTCTGTCAGCGAACGGAGCGAAGAATCTGCCTTTTCAGACTTGCACGATGATCTGAGCCTGAAAATTAGACTGGAAAGGTGGTTTACTATTGAAATTGTATCAACATATGTAAAGTCATGTAGATTTTATACATAAAAACTGTTGATATTCAGTGACAATCATTTAGAACTGACAAGTGCTGATATTTCAGTGTGGTGGGTGTCCAAGATGAAACATCACACAACTGAAATTAAAATTCAGTTTTGCTCAGGAATCAGTATATATATTTGTTTTGACTTGTGTACTTACGTGGTACAAAATTGTAAGTACCAAACAAAGAGCAAGTAAGGAGAATTCAAATTGCTGTTTGACTTTTACATGTTAATTGAGTGAGTGTGGACGATTTTTTTTCTCCAGATTCTAAGCCTTAAATTGCTGATCACATTTGAATATTCTCCATTCTTAGCATAATGATAACATTATTTGCAAACAGTGTTTATAAGGTTGCTTTACAGGAAGGCGTCAAAAGAAAAAATGGGGAACATAACAGCCATGAAAAAGGTTAAAAGGAAGAATAAAGTTCTGGAAAACAGTACACAAAATTTTACAAAACATACTAGAATATGAGATCCCTATGAGCTACATGACACTCTGTGTAATTTTAATTCTACTCAAGGAAATGTACGACTAAGGGACAAGTATAGGTAAAAAATATTTTTAATAGCTAGCAAAACAGCTATCACAAGGAAATGGGGCAAAGTGCATCCCCCTACTCAGGAACAATGGATAGGGATAGTAGAGGAAATCTACATAATGGAAAACTTGACACATCATCTGAGATTACAAGAAGCACAGATGGAAGAAAAGTGGAAGAAATGGCCATTATTCAAGACCCAAAACAGCAACGAAGACTACGGAAAAGATGAAAAGATGGATGGACTACTAAAAATGCAACTTCCAAACAAAAACTTTTTCTTTTTTTGTCTTCCTTTATTTTTGGGTTGGTCTGTTTGCAAATGTTGAACCCATCAATAAAAACTGAGTGAAAAAAAAGGAAGAATAAACATGGCTGAAGAGTCCTTAAAGAGCACTAACACAACTGAACTGAATTTTAACATCCTTGTAGTGATGCCACATATAAATTAGTTAAATGTAACAAAAATGATAAGAAACTATGAAGAATAAAAAGCAGACAGGATCAAAAACACATACATGATGTATGCAAATACACAAAGTGTGTTTTAACAAGTGGTGTAAAGGATGACAAGCACACAAAGTTCATACAGACTGGAGGCCTTTTGTGACGACTCCTTGTGTGCCTGCTCTGCCTGGCCTGCTTGTGTTTTCTCCTCCCCCTGCAGGTAGTAGGCTGGCAGCATGCAGGTCGTTACTGAGCCAGCTCACCTGGACTGATGAGCTGGCAAACCTACAAAGCTGGGAGTAAGTCAGTCTGCCGGTCTCTCTCTCAGCTCCCACATGGTCTCCTGGTTTGGTTATTTTGGTTTGTCTTTTCTTTTAGCCTGCAACATCTCCCTACACTATTTTCCACTCACCCCGACACTCACATACATTACTGATGCTACTGACTGTTCACATCTCATGAATCTATTCTGTAAATAGCTTCATTTAACAAATAGTTTCCTTTTTGACCTTCAGCCTTGTGTATGTTCTCCCTTTCAGTCTGAACTTGGAGTCAGTTCATGACACTTTCTAAGAGCAGACATTGTCCCAGCTCCAATAACACACTGGTTGTACTGAGGTGAATCATCAGTGTGAATCGTGTTTTTGGACACAAGTTATCGTTATGTGAAGATGACCTTCCTCCCCCACAAATCTGACAACATGACAGTGAACAAGGACACTAAACTCTTGGGTTAAGGTGAGCATAAGCTGGATTCTTTGCCTCCACCACCTCCATTATTTTCTTATAAACCTTGATCCATTATGACATACAAAGTGAATAAAAACAAAAATTAATTCATAATGGAAAAATAGAATTAGAATTGCTAATAAACCCCCTACTTTCCATTACATTGTTTCAGTATGTGTTTCAGTATATGTTTTGTTTCATTTTCTACATCATCGTCTTTTCGAGTATTTATGTATTTCCCTCACTTTTTCTGTACAGAGAACAAATTTCTATTTTAGCAATAATGTTCATTTTTTTCAGAGACACGGCTTGAGAAAACATCTGGAGACCACACAGGACAGGGAGAAGCAGAAACCTGGCTGGTGAGGCACCGTCAAGTGATAGAAGGAGGGTAAACTTGTTCAAATAAATGGTTCTCTTAAAGCTGCTGCACTCGTGTGTCTTCATGTTTTCTCATAGCAGACTGGGTCCCAGTTTAGGTGAGGCCGTGAAGGTAAAAATGCCAGTCACTGGTCACTGTCACGGGAGAGAAGGTGAAGAGAAGATTTTCTTGATAAAACTCCATATTTTTGCATGGACTTGCATTGTGCCTTCAGCCACTGCATTGCTCATCGTCCCTTTCAAGGTGCCGAACATCATGAACCGCGTGTTTGTTTGGTTGGTTCAGACATATTCGCCGCAGTATGTGCTGTGACCTCAGTGAAGCACAAGCAGAAGGATAAAAGCAAGAGGATGAAAATTCAATTTTTGGATATTTGAAAAGTGTAGGAAGGAAGACTGGACTACATTTCTGAGTTAAAGTTTCAGTCAAAAATTAGTGTGTGACCACCAGCAGTGCGTTGGTACACAATATTCCTAAAGCTTGTGGTGCCAAAAAGACTTAATAAATCTATAAATCTATCTTTCTGTCTCTCATATGGCGTAACCAACTTAACAAACAACGTCTTTGTAAATTAAATCAGAGAACATATCCCTCTTGGCACTTGGTCCCACAGCAGAGTGTTTCTGAGCTCCTCCATCGGCTGTCAGGAGGCCTGTCTGGCTATTAGGGCTGGACGAGCGGTTTCTGCTCTCCATTAGAACTGTCAGCTCCACTGAATGACTCTCTTTAATCACTTCAAATATCATTTCACACAAGGAGTTTCAATCCCCTCCAGAACAACAGAGAAGACAAAGGCACATCAAGCGGGGCCTTACGAGAGCATTTGCAGGCTGGCAGCTGGGAACGTCACACGCAAGGAATTGTGACTTTTTAGAGAGAGAGTGCGAGACTGTTTTGGTGTGAAACAGCTAAATGGGAAAAGATGAAAGAATCAGAATTTATCACCGTAAAATCACATTGGGTTTGACTGCCCCTATCAGCACAGCGCAAGTATCCCTCCTTTGATTCATGATGTGGTCCTGCATTCATAGCACATCCTTTGAGCCATGATTTTGATATGACCAAGTGATCCCTCATGATGGAACAGATCAAAGACTCAATTTTCTGCTTGTCTGATATTTCAATGTCAAAACTATTTGCTGGGAAGGTTTGTTTCAACGTTCTCGCAGGCTGACCACCCACTGGAATAACTATGTGCCCACACTGATGTTTGCTGCAGGGGACCAGTTTCTGTAAAATCCATACTCCATCCTGTATTTACACACTTCCACCAAGGGAATTCCAACCTAGGCACTACCACAAACCCTACTGTTACATGTTCTGCTTGCCATTGCTCTATTATTGACCTTTGACCCTCACTGAGGGCAACAGTCATGAGGTTGAGGAACTCGCTGATGCAGTAGCTTTTCTCCAGGGGCTATCAGCTCCAACACACACTCTTATTTATACAGCAGCGGGGTGGATAACTTGCACTAGTACTTTTTGAACTGGGGAGGTCAAAGGAGAAGTTTATGTTTAGAGGAGCCAGGAACTTATTCTTACATCGGTATTCCAGTTGTTGTTTTTTTCTTTCTTTGAATATGCCTTTCCTTTTTCAAATTGAACAGTGGCTTTAAACACAAAACATTATCTCTTTGACTTGTTGAGAGCCATTATTAGGCTATATTCTGTTCCATATGTTATTACTTTGTTAGTGGATGATTGTTTTTCCTGTCATATATTTAAATGTGAGGCGAGAACTAGCCTCTGTCAGCCTGAGGGGATGGAACTCAGCATTAAAGCGAGCTAATGTAACTTTCGCTAAACAGTGGACACTATGGCAACAAGTGGCAATTACAGGGTAATGGTAAATGCTAAAACGTAGCATAACAGTAGCTTCCAACAACTCCAAATCCTCCAAACCCACACATCACATATTCTATATCTAACCCGTGTGGAGATAGAAAATGAAACATTGTGGTTTAACAAGCAGCCAGCCATCCGGTGACTGCATGCAGCCCTCCCATCCCCACAGTTCACTCACTCTCCAACTCTGAACAAGACCTCTGTGAGATGTACAGGGCTGGACCTAGCACATTCGGCGCCCTATAGCTTCCCCTGGCAACTGAATGATGGTCTAACTCTCCAACTGATGGTTCACAACTGCTTGATTGATAATACTGTAGCTCCAAAACATGCCATGTAAGAGCTAAAGAGAAAAGATTACCTAAATATTACCATTTTTTAACTTAACAAAATGACAAAATTAAATTATTAGTTACCTTTTTTAAATTTTTTAAATTTAAATAAACGTCTGTTAAGTCACTATCTATCGCCGGATGATGCAACACAATGGTGATTGAGCCTATGGCCCACTGATGAAAGCCCTTGCATTTGCAGTATTACGACCCGGGTGTTGGTGTAACAGATTAATATACACATAGCTTGTGAATTTCACCAAAAAATTTAAATTACCTTTCAGTTATTTTCTCTTTTTGGGTCTGAATCTCCTGCCTGTGTGAGTTTTGGGGTTTGTGTGTGTGAAGACGCTCGGCGTGGCTACATAGGTACGTGCCTGCACGTGCAGGTTAAAGCCGTTTCCAACTGACAACTGGTAGGTTGCGTCGAGTCAAACTCCGCCTGATAAATGTTTATAAAAGTTTGTGATTTGTGATCTAATCGTTGTATCTTTTTCTACATAAGATCTAATTCATACTGTGTAATTCCTGTCGAAATCTGAGATCGCTAATCAAAGTTTTTAACGAGTTTGTCGTCTGTCTTTCCTTGTTCATTTTCTGCTCTTTTTATCAGGGGAGCCAAGTCATTCACACACAGCTGATGCTTTTGTGCTTGTGTATTTGCAGGTATGGAGATGTTTTCTTGTGTTTATGTTCTTTTGAAAATGTTTTTGAGTTTATTTATTGTACAATGAAAGGCTGTAGCCTCATAGTTTTAACGGTTATCGACACCAGTTTAGCGATATAGGTTGAGTCTAGCTGGTGTGGTTGCTATGGTGACACTACAGCGTTGCCTGTTAATGAACATTAGTGCATCTAAACTTGAAATGAGAGAATTGATACTGTGATTTTCTATTTTTATACTGGTTAAAGAAATTAAATATGGGTTTTCTGGTTACTTAATTAAATATCATTGTTCACTGTCTAATAGTTTAATTTTTTAATTTTTTAATTTTTTCTATCATACATTTGCCTACTTTTAATCCTGTATATTTCTAATGCTGGACGATTTATGGTCATACTCAGATTTTTATGTGATTCATGTTGTACAGCCTATACAGTTGAACTTTGTGTCAAATTAGTTTTTAAATTGTATCATATTGTAACTAAGCCGTTTCCAGCTGACAACGGGGAAGCCAAGTCATTCACACACAGCTGATGCTTTTGTACTTGTGTATTCACCACCAGAATCTTACTAAAGAACCTGAGACCCAGTACTGCCTCCTGCCTCTTTATTCCATCAACGCCAGAACACAACGCAGAATCAACATCATCAGGCGTAACACACGGCTTACATCGGCAGCGACTTTCCCGGAAAAATCACAAGCGGCGCACAGTTCGGCTTTTAACAAGGCTTTTAACGCAACAGACTCACTCTTCGACTGCCTGTGTGTGAAGCGTTGTATTTTTTCCGGTCTCTGCTAGCGTTGTGAGTAAACAGTTACTATGGCCGAACAAACAAAGAAAAGATCGATGACTACAGACTAGATGAAACTGAAACTGAAACTGAAGTGAGGTCCAAAAACACACCTTCAATTACCGATTACCGCCATAGGCGCTGTGAAAGACAACAAAATGAAAATCTTTGAGATTACAACTTTAACTATTATCAACATAAAACATGACAAATTCATTGGAAATCAATTTTTCTATCAATAAAATGCAGCGTTAACCATCTCACACCTGATGTTTTACCTGCGTCTTTTTCTCCTACCGGCATCACTCTTTCAAAATAAAAGCACCAGCCTTTATAACGTAACTAACGGGACAAAATCAACACAGCCTTAATAAAATACCCATAAACTGAATAAACATGAAAAACAGTAGATTATTTAGGTCATTTCCAATGTCAGCTCTAGCATGTTTTTTTTGGTCAAAATTAAGAAGAAGAAAAAAATATATATATATATTGTATATTGTACAAAAATTGTAATCCCATACACTAGCCTACTCCTTACCTAAAAAATTAATCACATTACTGTAACATGTTACGAAGTAATGTGTTACTGCCCAACACTTGGCATAATGTAAGTGACAGCCTAAAATTTTTAACATTATTAACATTAGCCACCATAACTGGTCACACCAGACCAAGTAAGACTGTAGCAGCCAAACCCCTGAGTGTATTGAACTGAGCAAGGACGCATTTTATGGCTTATGAATTCAAGTTTTTATTTGTAATAGGACGAATGTGTTATTTCCTCATTCAAATGTCACTTAGTCTTGCTTTAATTGAGAGCTACTGCACCTCTCCACATGATGAATGTCATAATGTCTGACTGACAATTAACTGTCAGTGGCAGTCGGGTTTTTCCTGTCATGAACCGGAGCTCGCAATATCTATTACCTCTGTCCTCTTCAACCTTTGAGGAACGATGTGCCCATGTTTCTGTGTGAAAGGACATGGCTCCAGCATCAGGCGGCACATCCCTCTCTGTCTCTGCAGGGCCTGCTGGGACCTCTTAGGTGACAGCGTCACTCGAGCTGAGGCTGAGGGCTTCCTCCAGCCGGCTGCTTGGCTGCCTGCCTGCCCCTCTTCCTCCGAGCTCAATGGACATTGATCCCTAGCAGCGACACCGTGTCCCAGGGAAGGGTAAGCAGATACACCTCGTTGCCTCCAACAATCATTCTGCCCCTGTAGGGACAGGTCGTGGTAAATTAATAGTGTGCTTGCAGCGACTAGATATTGTTAATGTATTTGCTATTGATGGAGTGAGATAACATGAGTAGCTTCAGCCTTACTTAACACAAAACATAAATCCTCCAAGGCCATTGAGGAGGAGCAGTATGGGCAGTGAGTTATTTCAAGCTTTTAGCAAAGTACAGCACAGACACATTCATTTAATTAACGTGAATAATACCACAATTAGAAGAACTTTAACTTATTGATCTTCACATGATTTCCACCATAAAACCAAAGACATAAATGTTGAATAAATACTTTACAATTTTGGCAGACATGGTTTCATTTAGGATTTTTGCTTTCTTGACAATTGAACAGTAAAGTGGCGAACACCATTTACTGAAGGCAAGTGTGGAAGTGCTGAGAGCAGTGAAAATAAGCCACTAGACCTTGTAATTCTCTACTCAAAATTATGACAATCTTCTATTTTATTTAATGGATAGAAAATGCTTGGAAACAAAAATGAACATGCTCATGTTTAAAAATGGAACCATCACTGAATGACTGAGTGCTTTAATCACTGTCCACATGATGCTTAGGAGGGGGAAAAAGAGAAAAATATCACCTAGTCATTCAGTTCACGAAAGGTGCACTTTGCCTAAAAATTGGGGCATAATCCACTTGATCCTTCATAAGAGCTGTCACAGTGCTACATACTGTATACACTGTCTGAGCCCACTTTGAACTTTTGGATTTGACAGGCTTTGGTGTGCTGTAACATGACTTATAAGACTGATCTACTTTAAACTTGCTTTCAGATGAAAGAAAACGAGACCTCCTGGTAGGTCCATCGCTGAACAAGTTTGCTCCACAGTTAGCTGCATGCCCTAATGAAACATACACCGGCCGGCCACTTCATTAAGTGCACCTGTACAATCTAATGTGATCCAATACAACAGATCCGCCAAGCTTATAATTTTTCAGTTTTTGTTGACACTGTCAGAAAGGTAGTAATTCTACTTTATGTTTATTATTGAGGTGGTAGTGGGTGGTGGTGTTGTACTGGAGTGCATCATGGTTTTAAGATTTTGTTCACCCCATTTACATACATGAGAGGGGCAGAAAACAAGTTCCCAGCAAACAAGTTTTCCAGTATTAGGTATTGTGAATCTTTTAGGCCACAAGACGGCAGGGTTAAACATGTTGTGCATAAGTAAAGTAATTTATGCTTCGTTAGCCTTCCGAAATATTTATTTTTAGGTTACATTTAGTGGACAACTATGGAAGTGTTTTACTAACTGTGATAAGTGTCTTGATTTTACTTTACTTTTATTTTTCCAATAAATAAACAAAACAAAAAAAAATCCACCAAAACGTCAGCATGTTCTATTATGAGAATAGCAGAAATGAGAAATGAATGGAGACAATTTAAGTATTTAATGCTTTTGCAGAACAGTCATTAGCACTGAGATGCACCACACACGGTTTCACTATCAGCCAAACTGCAGCAGTGAGTCTCACCATTTTCCACAGGCAACCAGGAATAATATCCACAGGCTAGCAAGACATTAGTATACTATCTGACACTAGTGCACGAAAAAATTGGGCAAACCCCAAAATACCACAGGTGGTGTCTTTGATATACTTCGGCATGCAGGTAGCAGTTGGGCAGGAAGCATCGATGGCAGCGAGTGTGTACAGGAGCTGGTAGCACCAGCATGCGAGTCATGTTGAACATGCGGGCTAGTGCTGAATGACATTAAGGCTTGTAGCTTGAATTATCGCCTGTCTCTGCAGCTCCCCTCGGCTCCCCTCAGCATTTTTATATTTTTACTGTTTTGGTTTTACAGCCCCCAACTCCTGCTTTAATTCAGCCTTACCACTCTCATCTGCCTTGTTTTCAGACAGGCAGCTGTTTCCAGTGAAAAAGCTCTGATAAACCCACTATAAACTACCCTGCCCATCACCAAACAGCAGACAGACAAGATTAGCATTTAGCTCGTGAAGATAGATATGGCACATTTAGCAGCCTTAGATATTTCCCTTAGAAATTGGTGAAGAGCAAAACGGAGTTTAAAGGAGCGTGCATATTGGAACACAACTCTAACATGAATGCTAAATGTTGCTCCGTGTCTGCTGGATGTGAACGTAACTAGTAACACATCAGCCGGAACAACTTTATATGGTGATATGTTAAAGTTGTGTGTCTGATGCACCAAGCGGTCAAAAACCCAATGATGCAGGTTTAAGGTAAGCTTCGTTTGTCAGAGCACTAGAGTGATTTTGTTGAAGGTTCTAATGTTTCTATCTCGATCGCTGGCATTTTGCTTGGAAATGTGCAAAACTTGAGTAGGCATGAGAAGGTGAAAGTTTTGTCAGTGTCAGACTCGGAGTGCAGGGCTGAGCTATTTTCCGGAAGCAGTACGCACCTTGAAGTTGAAAAAGACAGAGCAGAGAAGATTCATTTTTTTGCCAGCACTTTCAGCAACCCACTGCGCTTCACAGAACACCTACATGAGGCCTCTGTGCACCTTTACGTCTGCTGGGTCACAAGGTCTGTAAGCGATTTTCTCTGGTTACATTGGGAGTGAATATGTATACTGTAGCTCCCTGTTCCCCGAATGTCGCCTACCCCATCCCACTGCCCACCCAGCCCCCAAGTAACCCACTTTCTTTGAAGGAGAGCAAAGGGGACACGAAGCTAAGGGAATGAACATCACGGCCGGTATGTATGTTAACCAATCAAATCTAATAGCTGGAACTACCCACTGTATAAAAAGCTCCCGTAGTCCTTTGGGGGTGATGGTAGAGCTCCATAGAGTGTCTAAAAACGTTGTGTTCATGTCGTGTTCACACTGTGGTCTGAAAAATGCCATAATGGTCAGCACTGCAGGATGACAGTCACCCATATACTGTATATACTACATGTACAGCATATATATACTACAAAATGTAAATCAATCAATGTGGTGGCCGAGGTACCTTTGACTTTAAGATGAACATAGAGATGTTTCCATCATATGTACAGTGATGTTTAACCAGTTCAGCTAAATACCATTGTGTTACTGTTGATTTTCAGGCAGCACAGTGCCCCAGTGGTCAGCATTGTCCCCTCACAGCGAGAAAGTTTTGGCTCTCCACATGTCTGCGCGGGTGCTCCAGTTTCCTCCGAAAGTCCAAAGACATGCACGTCAGCTGAATTGGACACTTTGAATTGTCCATAGGTATGGACGTGCTGTATTTCTCTTTATGCGTGTTAAGTGTGTGATACAGTACAGACTGGTGGCTTGTCCGTGGCGTAACCTATCTTTTGCCCAGTGCATGCTGGAACAGGCTCACACTGAACAGGATCTAGAGGATGGTTAAATGGTGTATTCATTTTTCAGACATTACTGAATAACACTTTAACCATAAAAATATGGAAAATACTGGAGGAACTGGAGTAGCTTAGCCAGAACTGGCGATAGATTTTCTTTTTCCAGTAACAAGAAGGAAACTCTTAGGCATGATTTTTTCACTGCCTTTTGTTTAGAGGGCAAGACAAGAGAATACAAGAGAAACACATACACAATCAATGAGTACACAACACCATAAAAACAAAAGAGTTGTTGCCAAGATATAAGCTATATTCAGGATTATCAGGGTCCTTGCTGTATGGCAACATGCAGAAACACAATCTATCCCTTGTGTATTTATTCTACATGAACATATAAACCTGCAGGCATTTTTCACTGTATAACAACTTAAAGCCAAGAAGAGAAAATATGTAAACAAACATTACAGCCTGGGTGTCCATAAATAAGAGGGAGACAAACCTGGAACTCGTGAAAAAAGCCATGAATTGTGAGCTGGCTTCAATCATTCTTGGGTCTTGTGAATTATTGTAATAAATTCCCCCAAAACCTCTCAACTGTCTGTCTCTGAACCTTTTAGGGTGCCGTACTACGCTATGACAGCTTCCTACATTTTGGACTCTCGGGCTCTCCGTCCATTTTAAATGCTGCTGTGACCAGGCCGTGGCTTTTGTAGTTTTGACCAGTGATGTTCTGGTGTTTCTGCTATCATGCACTTTGTTTAGAACTAACATTGCCTGCACACTGTGCTGTATTATGCATAAGTCTGTTCTCTCACTTGTTATAAAATGAAATTTCTCTGTAATGTGTGGCGTGTTGTGTGTGGCGTGCACTCAAATCAGGCTCAGTGTAACTGGTATAAAGCATTTGCATACAATAAAACTTTTATCTTAAAATGAATATTTTATATAAGATTTAATAGCACAGAACTGATGGCTTACCTCTTCTAGGCTTATTTCAGACTCGTCGATTTAACTTGTGTGTGCAAGGCCCAACCAACACAATATTTCTGATTACGCTACAAGCAGTTCATTTGCCCAAAGAAAAGAAAATGCATACTGTATTCACACCACTGCACTGTGTTCTGAGCTAGTATACACACTTCACAACTTCTCCACTGTCTTTCTAAAATGATGTTTGTAACCATAAATGACCCTATTGGTTTTTTAACTCATTAATAACTATTAGTTATTAGTATATGTATACACAGTTTGATTGTTACATCCAGAAAAATACATATTTTGGCAATTAGGTGGAGCATGGTGAACTTGAGGCTTGAGGCAAGCTGGAGAGACCTGTCAATCAAGCACATATAGCTCCAAACATACATTTTTGAAGCCCAGACAGCCTCAGTGAGTTCGAGCCTCCATCATCCAGACACACATTTCACAGGAACCTTGAAATTACGGGGAGCTGGTATCGATTGTTGTATATACAGTATATCACTTCACAAATACATCGACTTTTAAAGCCATATAGGAACATTTGGTGCTGAAATCACCCTGCATACTTTGTTCGGTTAGTTAATCATATTTTGTGATAATATCAAGACCCTGGGTGACATCTATGATTTAGTAACATATTTTTCACAATAATTAGATATCATGGATTGTCAACAAAATACAATAGAAAGCAAATGTTTTATTTTGGTATTATATATGTATTATTTATTTTATTTTATGTTGACTGTTGCGTTGATGGTTATTTCTTGAGCATTGTTCTTGTTTTTTTTCAGTTGTGTTCTAAACCACTTACTTTGACTAAAAGCATTTTGTATGTAAATTTCTTTGAATAAGTCCATCAACTTTTATTCACTTTCCATATATCTTTCACTGGACTTTTCAGTGAAAACTGCCCATTTAGAGTAATTTATTTTCAAAAATACAAATGTTTACAACTAGATACTTTATTACTTTACTAGATTACTACATAATCTAAAAAAAATGTCACATTTATATTATTGTATGATTTTAGAATATATCTGAAACAAAATGTGGATCAGTTGTGCAGGGATCAGTGAGCCATATAGAATACATAAGATGTATGAAAAAAACAAATTTAAGCACAAACCATGCAGGAACTGCGCCTTTTATCTGAGACAACATCTGGCCAAATTACTCCACAGAGTTTAACATGTTTAGGATATCTGGCTGAGAGCATATGACAACATACCTCTTTAGCAGTGCTGTTGCTTATGAATCTGTTCACATCTCGCAAAAAGCTCTACAAGGAGAAAATGTTCCACTCCACTGCACAGAGAAATCAGTCTCTCTCATAATAGCTCTGGGCAATTTCAGACCACACAGAATGACAAGGGAATCAATTTTCCTGGTTAGGTTATAGATGGATTTTCTTCGCCCAGTCTTTTCATAAGAAATAACTGAGATATGTTATATGAATTATTAAGAAATCTTCAGCAGTGTTACATACTGAGGGCTACACCACTTTTCTGAAACCTAATGAATATTGTTATTATTATACATTCAGAGAGAATTTCAGACATTTGCATTTGCTGATCTTGCTTTACATTTCGGACCAAAAATTGGGTGCTTAAAGTAATCTGGAACATATTCATGTGCACTGAATATTAAATAGTGAAATGTCCTGTAATCCATCACAAGAGTTCACGGTTAACTTGGTTCCACTGAATAATGAAGACACGGTGAGTAGATGGATCCAGCCTGACCTCATGTGGAGGATACTGTACAAGGCAGTTTACAAAAACTACAACATAGTCCATATAAGGGCTTGATGGTTTCCTTATTTCTCTGATAATGTCAGAAGGTTACATATCTCCCTAGCCCTCAGTCTCTACTCTTAATCAATATGTCCTTGAGCAAGACACGGCTCCATGGATTTTACTACTGAAAAGCTCTGATTATTGCCCCCCAATCGTGCAGTATGTGCTCACAAAGACATATGCAAAGGTAAAGAAGAGAGTCAAACTGTCCAAACTGATCACTCTGATGTATTAAACATGAGTAGCTGGAGCCATTAATTAGGCTAATGAATGCACTACTTATCAAACATGTCAAGATACTGGTCATCATTGAACACAGGGGTGGGATAAAAATCCATACCTTACAACGTGAAGGAGACGGCCATAAGCAGACGCACATCAGCTGGTGAAAGCTACAAGGTATTTGCCAAATTCCACACAGGTGACACGTCAGAGTGATGTTAATTTTTAGTGACTGGCAGCTGGTTATTGACACACCACATAACTGTTTCAGACTGAACATTTCCCTCAAGCACTGATTCCAACTCTAAGTTAAGTAAGTACTGGAAGCTAAAGCAGAGCCAGTATCACTGTGTACCTTCTAACAAACTATGACTATACTTGAGCTGTTTCATGTCTCACATGATGATGAGATTTGAATTAGGGATAAAGTAGGCCCAAAGTGATGTCTTCAAATCGCTAAGTTAGTGTGACAGTTAAAAGAGCCAAAGGGATTCAATTAGCAACTATTTTAGCTCCAGAAACTGTTGGTAGAATTTTTTTTATATTTTAATTAACAAATGGCTTACGCAATTAATTATCAAAACTGACATGTATTCATTTCCTTTTGATGATTGATCAATGAACAAATAGTTTAAGACCTAACTTAAAAATACGAGTCAACTTTTGGTGAGCTCAGGACAGACATTCGACACAGCTTACTAATTAATGTCATATGAATAAAACATGTTAAATTACACAAAATGCCATTCTGAAAATAAGATGAAAGCAAAATAAGTGTTGGCACTTTCAGGTATAGGTTCACAGTCTCAGAGTTGAATAACGTAAACATATTAAGATAAGCAAAATTGCACAAATAATTACAAAGAAAGCCATAAGCTTAAAATGAAATAAACCATAATATAATGTAATATATGATATATTTAATAGCCCAATTGGAGATTATGAATGCATTCCACATGAAATGTAAATACCTGACTGCATATGACATGTGTGCCAATGAAACAGTGCCTTACTTTATTACACATTTAGGTACATTTTTTTAGTAACTGACTAAAATTAATCTAGAGCCTCAGCCATTTCGAGTGCCCACAGAAAAATGTATTTAATCGCCATCAATAGCTGTTCTTTCTTTTCAATATCCCATAATTTGGGAAATCAAATTTTACTGGGGCCAATATGTCTTTTTCAAGTCCTTTAACATTTACCTCGCACTGACCAAATAATGATATTTTTGTATAGTTAATATATTTAAAGGCAGGAAAGTACTATACTGTACTTAAATACAATTTTAAGATATTTGTACTTTGGTTTTTCCATTTTCTGTTACTTTACACTTCCACTCCTCTAATTTTAGAGGAAAATATTTGTACTTTTTACTCCGCTACATTTATCTGACAGCTACTTGTTACTTTGTAGATTAAAGATTTAACGAACAAAATATTTGATCATTCTATTAAATATTCAAGAGGGCTTCATTGTCATTGTCTCTGACAACAAAATTGCAGTTATCCCTAACCGGGTATCATTCACAGATACAGAAATAAACCAACAGTGTGGGCTATAAAATAGTTAAAATTAGCTCCACCTCAGCTGGCTACATTAACATGTTTAATGCATCAGTAATAATAATCCAGTATTATAATATATAACACTCATAGATATAGTGTATGTAGGCTATAACACTCACAGGAGCTCTTTTGTTGCATGAGTACTTTTACCTTTGATATTTTTTTGCTGATAATACTTTTGACTTCTAGCTACTTAAAACACAGTTTGAACGCAAAACTTGTTCTTAAAACTGTGTTTTTTTCCCCATTGATGTGTTTCCATCTTTACTTAGCTTTGTAAAGGATCTCAATATTTATTCCACCACTGTTAACAGTCAACTGGTTGCTCCACTTTGCCTGGAGAAGTGTAATTATTTGAACTTGTTTGAAGTTTTTGACAGGCCTGTTTGGTTGCTTTGGCTTTGTATTTGCCTGCCTCTGTTCAGCATTTTAACTTTATACAGAAGACCACTGCGTCCACAGTAAGATGCTGTTCATGGGAGCGCAAGTTAATGGCTAAATGTCAAGTGTAAAATGTAAATGCAATTATTCCGTCTGTCCGGGCTCACGGTGGGCGGGACTCTGTTGCCATGACAATGACGTCAATGTTGGTGTCGAGTAACCAAAGGTCAAAATAAAGACAAGTGAATGAAAACGGAAGGAAACTTAACAGGCTGGCCAGAATAGGACAGAACATGACCAAATCAGCTCAAACTTCAAGCTAATTCACTGCAGTGGGTGTCGACCCGCTGTTGTCTGGGAATGATCGTTTTGTTCGCCGGTAAGGAAACGTCAGACAGCAGAAGGTTAGGGTCACAGACAAGCTAACAGAAGCTAGCTATGTCAGCGAGCTAGCTAGCCTAGGTCGTTGGCTAACAGGAGCTAGTGCTAACAGTTACCACATTACATTGTTTGCTTTGGCAGGCTGCCTGACAAGACAAAGTTACTTTAAGCGGTTCGCTAGCGATACCGATTTACTTACGGGAATTGACGCTTGTCACTGAAGGCTATCTTGCTATTTAAGTTAGCTTTTTCAGTGTTGCAGTCAGACAGGATAGGACACAGTAGCTGGCCTTGCAGCAGTGACTGTTTCCCAGCTGTTTAACTTCACTGACAACACAATACCGTTAGACTGCAGCACACTGTCTAGTAACTGTGCATCTAACCGTAGTGTTACAGCTAATGTCATTTAAGCTATGCTGCAAGTTAATGTGACATAGCAAGCTAGCTTGTTAATCTTTGCAAAACAGTGCAATGAGTCAGATAAACAAAGTTTTTTTCATTGACATAATTCATAGAAACACACAGCAGTTGATTATAAATCATTAGACTTAATAGATACGTGGCAGTGAGCTTAGTGTTGGATATCTTTGTGCGTTGTCATTGAAAGTCGTCCTCAGCATCAGTGTGATTACCCAGTTAGACTTGTACAGTGTAATGGAAATGAGGTCAGGCTAACTTCTCTTCTTCTGCAGTTTTTTTTTTTAGGAAAATACAAGACTGGAGACAATAATGCCTTTTGACACTGGAATCTGGATTCACTACAGACATCATCTGCATTGGCAGTCAGAGTGTTATCCTGGTCAGATGGCCATTTCCCATACTGTTTCCTGGCCTTACCAAGTTACACCTGCAGGTAGAAGCCCACACAGTTTTCAGCATGCTCGATAGGTATATCAGAATTCAGAAAAGATGAGGAAAGTCCTGTTCCTGCTGTCTAAATTACATGTCAATATTGTGACTTTGTCTCTGTCTGTGCACATTATCATCTGTGACTGGGGTTACAAATGCGCAAGGTAGTTTGGGGCTGTAAACATCCCCGACTGGAAGCTGTCTATCCGCAGAGCTTTCAGTCTGATGTTTGCTGCTGCCGACCGCCTCAAGCTCCACAGAAATGGAAGAGCTAGGTAACTGTTCTGTGTCCATTTATGTGACCTAATTTTTTAAAATCCAAACTTAATTGTCTGCGAAGGTTGTATTACTAAAACTTACTAATTAGGCCATGTTTGAAGCATAACTTTGTGGCTTGGTGGCCTATATCCTCAATATCAGTTGTCCAGACTCAGTTCATGTAAACATCCTACACTCAGCTGTAATCAGTCGCAGCAGAGGCTGAGAGAAGGTTGTTTACTTGAATTGGCTGGAAGTGACACTTTGACATAAAGCAAGCTGAGCGAAGGGCGTCCACAGCAAGGTCATTAAATAGAATTTAGCAAAAAAATGACCAGATTACCGCAATTAAGTAAAAATACCAACCATAAAGGTGTGTACTTTTCTGCATTTCATAGCACTGTAAATTGAAACCTTTTGGGTTTTTTTGACTGTTATTCAGACAAATTAAGCTTTGATGTCATTTGAGCTTTGAGAACTTGTCACAGACCACTTATTTTTGTTTAACATGTCCTATGCTAAATGATAATCTGATCTGAATAATTTCATTAATCATGAAAATAATCATTAGCTGCAGCCCTAATAAACAGTTAAATGATAGTGGAAAAAAATGAATGTAAATGTGACAAGTATAGACTATGGCCATTACCTTGTTTCCTTGGTGTTTGACAGGATGTGATGATGTTGTTTTTTTTCCCCGTCAGGCAAAACAAAAGAAACATCATACAGAGTTTGTCTGTAGTGTAATGGTGTTGAATGTTTATGCTTGCGTAAAAAAACTATGCAAGCCAGCTTAAAGAAACATCATTTGATAAAATATTAAGATATCAAGTAGGGAACAGCACAGGAGTAAAAGATAAAAGAGGTTTGTTTTAGTGGATGAGCTGCAGTTCAGCTCCAACACATTTCCTGTTCCTGCTTTCATGTTGACCTCTTAAATAAAGTTCTATAAATAGAGACCCTGCTAGGGCCTAACAGAGCAGTCTAATTTCTGGATTCAGCCATTAATCAGCAAGAGTAGGTCGGTTAGTGAGTTTCCTTTTTACCATAATTTGTGTGTGTATTACTCCAGTGCACCACTTAATTGTTGACTGTGATGTAGAATTGATCAGGGTTGTGGCATCACATGTGCTACTGTAAAGCCTTGTAACTTCTATATCTTACTTTTTAATGGGGTGTTGATGGATGGGCAGATGTTTGATTTCCTGTACTTGGGTTGTGTTTCATTTTGAAGACATTTTGTAAAAGCAGATTTAATATTTCATGTTTTGCACCCATGTAAGTACCCTGAAAAATGTTGAAATTAATAAAGCTGACATGGAAAATCAGAACATATCTCGTTTTCTCAAAGAGCTTTCAGACTTTTTAAGTACTAATGAGCAACTGACAATAAGTGAATTCAAAAAATGTTTTACATAAATTAATGTATGTACCAACACCTCACTGTTCTGATATAGCAACACCACAAGAGATTTGATGAAGTAGACACATTCTTACACATGTTTGGGAATGGGAAGTTTCAGTAGGTACGAGAGTGAAATAAAGTAGTGAAAAGCTTTTTGGACTCAAACAAATCAATGTATCTGTACTTAATACATTTAAAGCTTTATTTTTTCACTTTTTGCGTCATACAAGTATCAGTGGGATTGTTGGCCACGTAAGGAATGTGCAACAAGCTGAAGATTTGAATCTTCAACATGTGCAGTCTAACTGCAGCACATACCATACAGTCACCACTAGATGTCAGGCTTGTGCTTCTATTTGATCAGCAGTGTACTTCATACAACTGATTGCTGAGTTAACCAAAGCATGCTACAACCATAATAAACAGCGGCAAACATTTATATTTGAATACAGCTTTCCCTTTTTTGTTGTCATTACTGAGACGGGTAAAACTATAAATATTAGTTCAAAGATCCTTGCTGGGCAGTGTGAAAGTGAGCATGTGTGTATGTATGGGGATAAAACTGAAAACACTACTGCATTACTTCCTCCTAGATGCAATGACTTTGACAGTCAAAACAAGTTCATATCAAAGTGGCCCAATAGCAGTAGACTTATAGCTAAGCAAACACTAGCATTCAGTTTTCAGCCTCAGTTAAGGTCTAAGCTTAGATGCATTGACAACAGTAATCTTTGTTGTCACAGAGTCATGGTTGTCAGTATCAACAATACTAGATCCTGTTTCTAGTTGCTGTTTGACGATGCAAACACAGGCAGTTCTTCACTTAGGCAGTGCCACAAGCGGCAAAGTTGGCAAAGTCCATACATCCATTCCATACTCTCTTATTGATGTATCTGTCCACCTTGTAATTATTGTCATTTGGAAAAAGCACAGTAACAAGTTTATGCATATCAAACCTTACCAAGTTTTTATAGCTTTTTCAATTCGAGTTCAAGTTCTTTGAATACATTTTTTGGAATTTTAGGCCATTGGGTGAATCCCTTGTTTTACTTTTTTTGTAAAAGCAACATTTTCTAGATAACTTTACGTTGTTAAAATCTTAATTAAACCAAGTCTGAAGGCATTTTTAGGATGTAAATATGTCATAAATTGGTGCTATAAAGGCAGAGATATCCAGATTTTTTGTGTGATTTTAAAGAGCAACTTGCAGGTTGACTTTTCACTGAGTTTATACTTAACCTTTCCTGAAAATAACCATTTGAAAAGCGAATGCAGGATTTTATATGTTTTAAAAGACATGAGGGCAAAAATTCAGAGGAAAAAGGAGCCGTTTTGAGTGTCGTTTTACGCTGCATTTCATTTTTCATCATGGTGGATTTTTGTGTTTATGCAGGTTGCACAAACTGCAGCATGTCAGGACGTTGAGTCCACAGTTTTCAGGAAAAGGAGCGACATTAGCTCTTGTTACCGGTGTGTGTTGTTGAGACAGACTTTCCTGCTGCATCTGTAACGAAAAATACACCTGTGTGAGACGCTCATTTTAGACCGGAGGATTATGTTCCTGGTAATATGACAGAGTTCAGGATGGGATGTCAAAGCCAGAACTGCGTAAGGCTGACAGCTGGAGCAGTTCCTTCAGTACACACAGCTGCTTCATCAGGTACATTGTCATCAGTACAGTACCTTTGTCCACTGTGGTTTTATTCTAATTGTATAGAAAAGTGGGTAATTGAAAGAACTCAACAGAGTAACAGATTATTTCTCTCTCTCTCACCCCTGTGGTCCAGCACAGTAAAACATAGTGTGGGATTATATTTGGCAACGCCAGATACGACTGATACAAGCTGAAACTTGCGCATTAGTTTGTGTTGTGGGTAAGTATCAATACTCCTGCCAGTATTAGACAACCAATACTAGTTAATACCACCCTTACATGTGATAGCGCAAACTTTGTGATATGAACATAGTATTAGCTATCGTTAGCTATCGTTAGCCCGTCACTCAGCAGAACACCTGCCCAGTTCTCCACTGGTTCACTCCACGACTCAATTTTTCTCCTCTGGCCGTTATTTCTTCTGATCCTGGTCTGTCAATTTGTCTTTTTTGGTGTGGAAGTAGCTCTCTCACAAAAATTACTCCAGAGGTTACTGTAGTGTATATACTGGATACAGACAGGGGACAAGTTAAAGGAAAACCCTGAATAAAAGAGTGGAGAAACATATCAAATGCAGATGCTTCTGTGCACCAGGGCTCACTGAATGGTTTGGTGAGGATGAAAACGATGTGAATAAAATGCTGCGGCCTTCACAGTCACCGGATCTCAACCCAGTTTCACACCTATGGAAGATTTTGGACCAACGTGTAAGACAGTGCTCTGCATTCATCCCTCCAATAGAGTTCCACAGACTTGGCACTGAAGCTGTCCTGGAGGCTCGTGGTGGCCTGACTCCATACT
>NTHP01000076.1:835371-876724 GCA_003416845.1 Oplegnathus fasciatus | reverse complement strand
AGTGCAACCACCTTCACCTGTGTTCCCTCACCTAATTTATACCCACTCATTCCACTCAGTCTCTGCCAGATTGTCTTCAGCAGCATGCTAAGCTCTCGCGCATTTATCTTCGGATTGCTTCCCCGGTTTCGACCCTGCCTGTCCCTGACCCTTCCTCGTCGTCCCTGCCCAGGTAACCAGATCAGCCTTCTGTCTCTGACTCCTCTGCCTGCTCGCCCCTTGTCTGTCTCCTGCTTTCTGGGATTCCCTCCCCGGAGGTTTTTGCTGGAGAGTGGACTGTTTTGGCTGGCTCTGGTGTGGACTATTTCCAGTGTTCCTACTGTGGATTTTTGCGACCCTGCTTTGTCGAATAAACTGTTGAACTGTTCCAACGCTGGTCTCAGTCTGTGCTGTTCTTGGGTCCAACCTCACACCCATTACAATATGTCCTGCTGGACAAGTGATACTCAATGCACAAGACCCAGAATAAACTGGAGCCAGAGACTGCTATACCAAAAATATAGATTTTATTGACAATGCATTGTCCATTCAACTTGGTGGCAGCAAGTGTTTTAACAGAAGGCCTAAATGCAGCCCATAATAAAGGAGGAATGGTTTAAATTGTACAGTTAATACATAACTCAAATCAACCATAAATGAGCCAGCAAAGAAAATAAACAATGTGGGGCTGGACTGCACTATCAGGGACATTAGTGTAGAGTTATGCGTAGGAAAATGAAATTGTCATAAAATATGTAGGCAAATTATGAATAAACCACCACTACACATGAACCAATTGAACCTGGGCTTTCAGTCAGATTAGATGAATTAAGGCAAAACACTCTCTGGTCATGCATGTGTCCACAAAACACTCAACTCTCAACAAAGCATGAAAAATAAGTGCGGTGGGTGACATGATACAGGGCCACTAATTCCATGTATGTTTATAATCTTATTCCAGCAGCACAGGCTCTGCTCCTGAGATTGCCCCTTTGTGAATCCAAGCAACAGTAGAGGATTCAGTGGGAAGCCAACAGAACTGAACCCAATAGACACACAATACTGGGGAATAAGGTAAACAAAACACAAGGCAAGAGAGGCCATCGCCAAGTATGGCATTGAGGAACTAGAAAAGACGCACTCAGGATCATTGTTTATTGACCTTTGAATATTATATATGTCAGCTGATGCTGATCAGTAAATGATGGTGAGGCCTGTACTATGAAGCAAGTTCAACATACCCAGGGTATCTTTTCATTATCTGGCTTCACCAAGCCTAACAACCGCAGTCATGATAAGCGGTCACATGACGCTGGTTATTAACTCAGTAGGTCAACCCAGGGTTTCCCAGTCTAGCCATGAGCATGTTCACATAAAAGGGGCGGTGTTTGGAGCATATGACCCATCGCAAACATGGACAAGTCTATTAGCAGCAGAGCAGCATATTTTACAAACAAAGAGCAAACTATAATATTAGACAGATACGAAGAAGTGAAACACATAATCCAGGCTAAAAGCAATACAGCTGCAGCTGCCAAATACAGGACGGACAGCTGGCAAAAAAAATCGCTGACTGTGTGAATGTGTAAATTAATAGGCTTATAATATCAGTGCCCCATTGTTAGGGCACGAGTACATCTGACTATAATTACTTTTGTGTATTCCATTAAATGTGTTGCTTAGGTGTATTCTTATGGCGTGTATGACAATGTTAGCCTTATTCTTTCAGCTGCAACCCCGGCGGCGTCAAAGGGACTTGGAAGCAAATAAAAAATAAATATAAGAACATAATTCAAAGTGGTAAGTAGGCTCTCTTTCTTATCTTATAAGTACAACAAGTACAAGGCTTTAGTGCTTCAATCAGTCTCTGTTGTAGGATGATATTGGTATACAAAGGCACAATGAAATGGCTTTGACATGGCTTACAGGGAAAAAAAATAAATGAGCAAAGTAACGCAAGGCAATGCATACAGTCTGCGGGACTGTAAGCTCACGACTCCGACGTGTCGCACTGGCAACATAAGGCTCAAGAAGCTGACACAGATAAGTCATTCCCTCCCTCCTCATCTATATCTCTCATGTGAAAAACTTGTCAAGAAAGCCAAAGGACTTTGCCGGTCTCTCAACACTCTTGCTCTCCTAAGAGACCTTCTCACGATCCACGCACCAAGCTCCACGGGATCTTCTATGATTGGTGATGCCATTTTCCAAGAGAATTGATTGGTCAGTAGGCGGTGCTTTTATACGCGTTGATCTCTTATCTCGAACATAACCTTTTCCGGAGCAGGTTAGCTGCGCAGCATAAGTTACCATGGCCATGTACCCTGGTAAGAAGTGAACCACCGTCGTAGTCCTGAAAACCCATGGTTAAACCTGAAGTTACCTCGCTAACCCCGAATCCTGCTTCGTAGTACAGGCCTCAGGGCTCTCCCACGTCTCCCAGACTGTACATAATGTTTGGATGTTGTTTTTTTTCCCTTCAGTCTATAACAGTATCATTCCACTAAATAACATTGCTTGTGTCACAGGCAATGTACACAGGGCTGACTGGAAATTATTTTTATTTTATATATACTGTATGATGGGTCTGCCATTGTAGTCTGTTCTGTGCACATCCATTACTGTCTGCTTTGGATCAGACACCAAACAGGACAGGAACAGACTGGATAACTGCATTGTAGAACTGGATAAGCAGCTCCTTAGGAAGGTTGAACTTCTGGCATAGAAAGTGTATCCTCTGCTGGGCATTTTGATGATTTTGTCTATGTCGGACGCCCACTTTAGGTCCTGGGAGATTGTGTATCCCAGAAACCTGAAAGCTTCCAAAGTCAAGTCAAGTCAATTTTATTTACATAGCCATAGCCAATTCACAACAAAAGTTATCTCATGACACTTTATATATAGAGCAGGTCTGGACCGTACTCTTTATAATATTATTTACAGAGATCCAACAGTTCCCACCATGACAAAGCACTTGGCGACAGTGGCAAGAAAAAACTTCCGTTTAAGAGGCAGAAACCTCGAGCAGAACCGGACTCTAGGTGGGCGGCCATCTGCCTTGACCGGTTGGGTTAAGAGAGATAGATATATAGATAGATAGAGAGAGAGAGAACTATACTATAACAACTATAACAACTATAATAATAATAGAAATATGACTAATAATAGCAGACACAGTGCTGTTTAGTACGCTGATGGGGGCAGTGTTTGGGGACACCTCCTGAAGTCCACTGTTATCTCCACAGTTTTGAGCCTTTTCAGCTCCAGACTGTTCTGACCGTATCAGTGGGCCAGCGGTTCAACCTCTTGTCTGTCTGTATGCAGACTCGTCACCTTCCCGGACAAAGCCGATTTCTGTTGCATCATTTAATTTAACCGACCTGAGGTGCAGTTGCTGATGTAGTGTTCATTTGTTTCTGACTTGCACAGCAAAACTATTTTGCCATGTTTGTAGTTAGTGAGAGAGAGGGAGGGAAGGACAAAAGCGAGCGAAGGAAGCAGGCATGTCTCTGCAATCACATATACTGCATTTTAATGCAGCCAGATTCTCCATGTAGTTGTTCTCATTTACATATTTTTCTGTTTCTGTTGTCAGATTGTGGTATGAAATTTGATCGCAGGTCGTAAATACTATGTTGACCAGCAGTCATTACCAAGCTGCTGAGCTGCAGATAAAATAATTATTTGAAGATCATTATTTGACAAAATAAACAAAAAACAGGCTGATGACAGCAGCTGTTGCTATGAGATTTGACCATATAGACACTGGTGAGCTATGACCGAGAAGATTAGAACCGACCAAAGGTCTTCATAGACAGCCATCTGTCAGGTACAGCCATAAAGCATCAGTTTCCATATGGCAGCTGATTAACAGACCCTTCGCTTCTAAAACCTTTTCTATGAACACTGAAACCGCGACAGAGCCATGACTGATGATGGGATCAGTTATGTAATGCCGATTCAATGGATGGAGAAGGGGATATATATTGTTGAGCTGATGGTATGATTTTTGAGACTGATCAGACTGAATGATCGGACCAGGTTCATTTCATTCTAGAGATAAAGTCGGTGTGTGGTGCTTAGGGATTCAAATCGTCGGCCCTTTCATCAAATCACTGTCATTCTCATGAAGATTATTTTAAATATGTTTGATGATTATGACTGGAATTGGGGCCATTGACAACATGCAACTGAGTGCATACTTTGAGCAGTGATAGCCACCATGGCTTAGCAGAAAAAGAAAACAGCAGTGATTACAGAAACACAAATGAAGCTAGCATAAGTTCAATCAGGAAAACTTTACAGGCACTCATTCATTCACCTTTCTGTCTCTCACTCTCTCCATCCTCCTGCTTCAACTCTGTCAGCTGATTGTGGGCGTTCATTCTTTCTGTTTAACCAACCAAATTCTGCCACGATCTCCCTGAGCCAATCATCTTGCTGCTGTCAAATTTTAAAACCGCTCTCCTCCCTGCCGCTGTCAGCTGTCATTTTAGTGCGAAATTTACACGACCCTCCTCCACCTCAATCGCCTCCAATTCTCTTCACATCCGGCTTCCAGGGCTCCTTCCACTGAGTTCATCAAGTCCCGCTCTGCATCACATCCGTCCAGAGCTCCAGACCATTCTCCTCATCTCTTCACCACCACCACCAGTGTCTTGACCCAGGGGGATCTTCCTGTCATCCCATGTCATCTCTACCCCCTAGCTGTAATGACATCACTACGGGGTCTAATCGCCAAAGACTCTTCACACACATAATTTTATTGTACACAATAAATGTTATTGTTCACTCTAACTAAGTCTCTCCTGATTGAAATGTCATCAATAGAAGAAAAAGGGCACTGGACACAATGTGGAATTCTCACATGAAATTAAGTATTAAAACTTTAAAACTAGTTTCTTCAAAAGTGACCTCTGCCTGGCAGATAGACTGGGAAAACACTTGATGACCAGATGACTTGTTGGCCCTGTAATAGACTGGCAGCCTGTGTAGGTACCCAGGACAGACATTCCAGACCCAGACCAGTACTAGTGTCAAGGCAAATTAATGTTTGTTAAGCAGCTGAATGCTAGGGAGGTAATACCTCCTTTGTGTTAATCCAAGGCATTCTGTTCCTTCCCCCGAAGGGTAAACGTGTCTGAAACAGGTGTGATGATATAAGAATGTGATGCAACCTGCAGTCTTCCATCTATTAGAACCCAAAGCAGTTCTTCCTATTTCTTGCCGTTAGTGCACTCTGCCAATACTGTATGCACAAAGTCAGTGCAATTTACTGTACATCAAGGCATCATAGAGTAATAACAGAATAGATCTATGGATGTGTAAATGAATACATGGTGACCAGGTGTTTATGTGATTGTTTAACCCTTTAAAGCATTAAACATTGCAATTAATGATACACTTTGGTTTTGATTTACTGAACATTCTGAAGGACATCTGTTGAAAACGCTAATGTTGTTAGGGTAATGCCTGCTAGCATCATCCTAACATTAGCAGGTCTAGGTTAGCCAGGTGGTACTGCACTTACCTAATGTGCTTGCATCAAGGCTTGGTTGTGTTTGCATGTGGTTTGCATGTTTGGAACATACTGAGTAGATAACACAACTGTCTGCTCAATGTTTACATGACTTCTGTCCAAGCCATTTTAGAGAAACATATATAATGTAGTCTGCGTTAAAAACACCAATCATAAATACAGTCAATACAGTTGATTAGTAAATGAGTTATAAGGCATATTACCAGCACTAACACTTTAACTAATTAGTGCATTGACGTGGCTGTCCTTTATATCTTTAAGATCAGGATATCAGGTTGTCCAAACAACAACGTCTCTTTGTAGTTTTTCTTCTTGTTTTGTAAGTCATCTCAAGTAATGTGCCCCTCAGAATCTGCTTATTATAATCCTCTTATGTGGTCTGTGCCAAGCGTTGGTAAACCAAAACATCCCAGACTACATGAAGTATTCAGTGCAGATTGTGTTGCCTCCAATACATGCTGAAACCTGAAAGGGAAAATTTTAAGAATAAGAAAATCAGAAAGAAATGCTTCCAGGAAGCATAACAGACAAGGCTATTATAATCTTATAAATAACTTTAACTGAAGGTTATGTAAGTTAACATATCTAGTAAATTATACTTCATCCATCCATTTAACCAAAAAGAGCTCATCCTATTTTTTCTGAAAACAAACTTTTACCCACCGGGCAAATGCACATCTTTGCCAAGATGAGGACAAAGAGAGGTGCTCATTATTAGTCTTTTACATTCACCTTAATGCAAGAAATAAAGCACGTGGAGTGGAATGGAACTGGTATTGAAGGGTGTGGGGATGGACAGGGCTGGACTAGAACAGTTCCTCTTAGTGATTCACTGTCTTTGAGGTGGAAAAAACATACAAATCATACAGGGTCATTTGATCTTTTTCAGAATATCCTTACCAGTTTTAATATATGGTTATGTGGAAGCGTCCGACCATCTTTATAGTGTTGACCTGAGATTATTATTGCGAGAAGTGGCAGGAAAAGCAACTCTGTAGGGGATTTTCCCCCTGCTGGCCAGAGTCAAACACAGAGGAAATATCATTTTACCTTTTTAATAATAATTATTGTAACAGTTTCCACGCAGATGCTTGTGGATGCATAATTCTGTGGCCAATAGTCAATTGGAAGGATAGGCTACACATATATTTGGTTATCTACTTAAGTGACAGGACTGCCTGCCTTCTCCTCAGCTAAAAGTTTAGAGGAGCTGCTCAACATAACTGAAGGAACTGGAGAACTTACAATGACGTGTGGCTGTGATGAGTAACATGATGTGAGGTTGTTCAGGTTAAATTTTATAACAGCGTTCCCAGAAATAATAATTCTGAAGATCCCAAACTGTAAAAATAATTTCAGAAAAAAACATGCAAAAAAACTAGATCACATATTAAAGGTGATATTGATAACATTCAGCCCACTCCCCCCTCCCCCCTTCCATATCATTCACGTCACAGCACATGCAGCCACAGGTGGTTGCCAGTTCGTTGCACAACCTGCATATTTCACGGTTGAGTGGAGTGAGAGTCAGACAGACTCACTCATGTCAAGTGATGAATCTTTTGTGGTAGAGTGAGGAATTCATTTTGAACCAGTAGTGCTTATGTGCATTTATGTCGTGCACTTTGATGTGACGAGACAGTGTTGGCGTGGCTTTTCAGCCCTTCAAATTCCTTCAGCTGACCCCAACGAGCGAAAGCTGAACCAATGTTCACCCTGGTCTTGCTCCTCCTTTTGTCGCTGAGCACTTGGAATTGGTATTGGAGTGAAGCCAGGCGCTTACTGTCAAACTTTCCGTTTTTTCCACACTGACTGGCAGCTACTAAGACTCTTGACCGCTGACGACACAGAGATACCACGTGATACCAATGGCGTTATACTATTGGCTTACAAGCCTTGCTAGAAATGGGAACCAAACGTCAGACTTAATTCACAATTATAACATTTTTGATTTTTTATGAAAAGCCATACTCTGATTCTGCACCTTTCTAAAAGCTCTGTGGATGTATAATTTTTTTTTAATTATTCATCTACATAAAAATGTTATCAGTAACACCTTTAAATTTTATTTTCATTTTATCTATGACACTACGGTGGTACTCAACTGCAGATGGTTACTGTTACATGCCAGGCAGGGGCAAAGTGCCTGTGGGGTGCGTTTTTCTTCCCTCCTGCTTTGCTTTCTCTCCCCCTCCAGGTGCTAACAACATGACTGGTTTCCGCCTGTGCAGTCCGGTCATGCTGCTCACTGGTTCCCTCGGACTTCGAGCTGGCTATCACCA
This sequence comes from Oplegnathus fasciatus, assembly GCA_003416845.1. Taxonomy (NCBI): domain Eukaryota; kingdom Metazoa; phylum Chordata; class Actinopteri; order Centrarchiformes; family Oplegnathidae; genus Oplegnathus; species Oplegnathus fasciatus. The sequence continues at coordinate 868,924 of NTHP01000076.1, read as the reverse complement.
AGGGCGTCACTTTGTGTTGAAAAGTGGTGGGGACATAAGGGCTCAGGTGAACATTTTCAGCATATGCGATTTTAGGCAATGTAATGGGGGGATCAGTATGAGGTCACAGTAGATAATTACAATAACCAATATCTCTAAAATCTGAGAAAATATAAACAACTGAAGGAGTAACGTTAACAACGTTAGCTAAAGATAATCAGTCTACCCCTTTAGATGTTAAGTCAAACTGCCTTGTTGTTTCTTCTATTGCAAGACGAATCTGTGTCAAGAATTTATTAAAGTTACTGATCGGCGCATGCACATTTTTCGGTCACTTCACAATCAGTAGGCTATGGGGGATTTTTTTTTTTAGCTTACGTTAATTTTTTTGGACAATGCGCATTTCTTTCTTCTATATTTACATTGCATTGTATCTTTTCTTATTGTGCATATAAACCTTTCTCAAAGTGCTCTCATTTGTTAGTTGTGAAGGAAGATAGTATTGGGGTATCAGGGTATTGAATAACTACATGTCCCCATCGTCCCCAGTGTAAATGACACCTATGACTGTCACCGTTAGGGGCCCTCAATAAAAAGGAGCACGCCTTAAGAGTTCACTCTCTCATTTTCTCTGCTCTTAGCCTGCCTGAGCTGTTGTTGCACTGTTTGAGCAAACTTGTTAAGAAGAGAAGGTATGTGGTGGGAGGTTGAGGACGACAGATTCAATTATTGCTTGGTACCACCTCTGTATTCGTTTTGGTGAAGTTCTTTTTTAGATAAGCAAGTTAGGTCTTTTGTTTGTGTTTTTGTTTTCAGAGGTAGGGATTAGTCAGGCCTAGTTTTGTTATATTGATTTATATTTGTTTGGCATGACCACTTTGTCCCGTCCTCCCCCACATTTTGAGGACCTTTGTTACGTTTGCAAGTATCGACATGAGCTGAAAATAAATCACTTTCATTTTCACTTCTACTCTGACTCCTTCAAATTCTTTGGTTGTCGTGTTATCGTCTCCGCTTCCCCCTATTTTCACCAAGGGGACGTAACTGTTACTGTATGGATCATTGTGGTGACAAATAAAATCACGCACTATTACGCATACAAAACATAACTACCATCACCATTAAACGCGTCCAGAAAAGTGAATTCAACTAAAAAGATCAGCTCTTTGCTGCTAATTTATGTTGAGGTATTGTTCCCAATCAACAATAAGTTTCTTCTGAGGAAATCTCTCTGCAGGACTCCCAAACTGTCAGTGCGTCAGAGAACACTTTGTTTTAACAGGATGACAGTATTGGCCATGATTGTCACAGACTCTCACGCACCCACCTGTAATGTATGAGATAATGTGTTCTTTCTGATGCCACCCTGTGCCCAAGTGCGCCACAGATGCGCCAAGGGAGCAAGTGTGTTTGGCACACTTCTGATGCACTGGGCAAGGCGCAGTGGGCAGGGCGCACTTGCCTGCGATCTGGCCAGCTGAAAGCAACGCTAATGTTACATCCACATCCACAGCTTTGACAATGTTACACTAGCTTATCTTTTTATAAATGTCAGCATGCTGCCTGCATGTTTTTGTAGTGTCTCCCAGCTGTTTTGTTTCTTCCAAAAACGTGAAATATGAGATGGCAATACTGACAGAGACAGAATGTAACTGAATCTTAGATGTTCCTCATTAATGGCAGTGCAACCGGTCAAGTAGCCAAATCACCTTCTGAACAACTTTGCATTGTTAATTAAATGTGTTTCGCAGGTGCTTTTCCTGCTATGTCAAGTCCAATTGTCTGCTGCGAAAAAGGTCTACAGTATTAGTTTTCTTCCTCACATCATCATTTAGTTTTAATTTGTTGGCTAAAAATGACGTTTTGTCATAGTTCTTGTTTTCATTGGTTACTTTTTTATTTAGTTTTACTCTTGTTTTTGTTGTAAAAATAAAGGTTGTCAACTGATATCTTTTCACGACAGTTTTCACTGACTATGATGATCCAGTAATTTTACTGGAATATCAAGTCCAAGTTTTTGTATTTAGCTACAACAATTACATGGTGACATCTGTAGCTGGAAGCATTACAAAATGATGATTCACCATGAACTCATAAGCTTTAGAAATTGCAGTAATTATAGTTGTAATTATAGCTTTATAGCATGTCACAATGGGAAGCTAGCAGGGGAAGGACCCAAATACAGAGGACAGAGGTTGTGCAGATCAAAGGTTTATTTTAATGGGTGGCTTACAGGCTACCTGACAGGCAGGCAGGCAGGTACAGGCAGGCAAACGGGCAGGTTCAGGTACACACAGAGGAGCAGGAGACAGGCAAGTAGGTTCCAGTTTAGGTACAGGCTCAGGTTCAGGTGCGAGTTCTGGTTCAGGGGGACAATGGACCTGGGCCAGTATATATACTGTATGAATGACTGATGAGGGAATGAGGTGCAGGTGGGGAGATGAGCGGGGAAGCTCAGGTGAGGGGAATGAGGTGACTGCATGGAGGGACAGAGAGGAAGAAAGAGCAAAACTGGGACTATGGTTGCCAGGTCCGTGGGAATTGGGCTACTTTTGAAGTGTTGCCGCGGGTTGAATTTTTTGTCTGCTGGTTGGGTAGACCTATTTTGCATTACATGAATAATATCTATAAATAAAATTAGACCAAACTGTCTCCATTTCAGCACGTACACACGGACACGTCACACGCCCTGACGCACACACACACACAGGAGGGCACATCGCCCGGCACCTGCCTCACTCAATCCCAACTCTGCTAGTTAGCATCAGTGAAGCAAACAAGTTAAGCTTGCTAGCAACCCTGTGAAGAAACATGACGCCCGGTAAGTGGGCAAAATACGGGAAGAAATGTACAAAAGAATGGGAAAGTGAAAACGGAATTAAAGAATGGATAGAAAGTGTGGCTGGGGATGATAGCAAAGCTTTTTGTATGTTATGCAAATGTGAGATTCGCGTGCACCACAGTGATCTCCAAAACCTTTTTCTAGGTCTTCGAGCTTCTAAATGATATAGGGGAAGAACTGTATCCTTTAATTATTGAAGAAAGAACCGATGGGGGCATGCAAAAACAGCTTGCTGTTGTAATATGATACTACAGCCAAACACAACAGCGCATTGTGTCTACTTTTGCTGGTATCGCTCATTTAGAGAGTTTGAGATGCCAATTCAATGACAGACGCATTGCTGAATTTTTGCAAGAATCTAAGCTGTGCCCAAAACGATGCATCAGGCTCGTAACGGATGCAATACTAGACGCAAGAACCATTCACTTCTCACAAAATTTTGAGAGCACAACCCCAACGTCGTGTTTGTGAAATGTGTGCGCCACTCAATTCAGCTGTGCTCCTCGTATGCAATGCACGTGTTGCCGAGAAATGTGGAATATCAGATTTCGCAAACTTATGTGTGGTTTTCACATAGTACCCTCCGCCAGCAAAACTACAAGCAACTCTGTGAAACGATGAACGTTGGAGAAGTTCCACTAAAAATCCTCCAACTTTCAGACACAAGGTGGCTAGCTGTCAGCGCGTGCCTGAGTTCAGTGTTCGACCAGTACAAAGAGCTCAGATTGCACATCCAGCTGGCAAAAGAAGAAACTACAGTGCGGAGATTTGGTTTCAGATGTACATAGATGCAGTTATTCATGTGGATCCTTTTGAGACTGTTCTTCCTCGCCACAAAATTCACAAATGAAGGGAAGACCAAGCGCTTTCCAGTAGATGGCGGTAATGCAACATTTATGGATGCCACCGCTGTTACAAACAAAAAAGAAGAAGAAGAAGATCCCACAATGATATGAATCGATTTGAGGAAACAGCTGATGCACACACGTCAATCATGGCTTCCCCCCAAAATGTAACCTGATTTGTGCAGGTGATCGTGCACACACATTTAACAATCTGTAAATAAATACAAAAGAATGTGACAAATATTTTTAGACTTTTGTACACACAGGAAGCTTTTTGAAAGCGAAAATGATCAGATCTGTGAAGCTGAAGTTAAAAATCTGTACGTAAAATATTAATATTTATTCAGGTTGTGATGTGTGCATTTGTAAAACTGTTTTACATGTGTTCAAATTGCTTGGTATTTGTGTGTGGATTGGAACACGCATTTTGTGAGTACCCAAAATTACGCACAAATCGTTGTTAACATTTGTAAACCTCATTTTTCATTTGTAGATCATGTAATACACATTTGTGGCCATTTTAAGTCTAATTTCCCTCCATGCAGGTGCAGGTGAATCCAACAGGCATAATGGGAGTATTCAGCTCAATTGCTCAGGTAATACTGTGGCACATAGAGTATATATACATAACCTGTCTACATTACAATTTTTCATTTTATCACTGCTGTACACCGGCCTTCCACAGCATTATATATATATATATATATATATATATATATATATATTATATTATATTATATTATATTGTATTTCTATTATTTTCTTATATTTTGAACTTTTGCACTATTCCATGGCTTAGATTCTCTTCTGTACTTGCATGATTTTCTTTTTATACATATAGTTTGAGCATTGTTGGAGGGAGCCTGAGAATTAAGAATTTCATTGCCACTGACTGCTTCAGTGTAATTATTGTGCATATGACAATAAAAGAACTGGAACTTGAACTACTGAGCAGCTGGAACTGCATACAGAGACCCTAGTCATTCCAAACACTGGAAACCAACAGGATTAATTTAGAAGACTACAAAGACTGCACTGCATCAAGTATTTTCCTCCCAACATAGATGTAGTTTGAGTCTTTTCTCTGCTGATCTGTGTGAGCACTGGTGCCAGTTTACTAATCCTGATGTCCACAAACATATATTTTGTCTTGTGAACATCCATGCAAAAATGGAATTTGGTACTTTTCACTAGGCAGCAACTTGTTTTTCCACATGTCACTGCCCTGTAGTGATTAGAGGTAGGTACACTAAAACTAATGCAATATAATACAACATTCCTACCTTAATGAAGGTTGTAAAGTTCGGGTTTATTGATTCTACTTTATGGTTGAATTTTAATATATTGAACAGAGGTTTTTCTTTGATTGCATTTTACTCTGTCTCTGGCACTTGTTTTATTTGTTTTGTTGCCATCAGTGTTCTGTGCCCCTCTTCCTGTAAATAGCTCGCCACATGGTGTAACGCACTTATTTGAAGATACAGCTTGCAGTATTATTGGGAGCGCTTGGTTTGATGCAAGGGATCTCCCTGCTAATTTAAATATGTAAATTGTAAAAAACAGAATGCACAGAGGCAGGAATTTGGATCAGGATCTTAATGCAATTAATATGTGTCTGTCCTTTTTATTCTGATAAACCACAAGTCTTAGTCATAAAAGGTAATAAGATAGAGATATTGAAAATGAGGTATACTCGCCTCTGTGAGTATACTCACTTGGTGATAATAACTGAAATCACATTGGGTACACCTACGTAAGCTGGCTACAAATATACAGTGCATCTGAAATAAGTGTGAACTGTAAACATTTTATAAAAGGTGTCTTTTTAAATAAAAAATCATTTCAAACCAAAAGGTCAAAAAGACTTGAACTTTTCAACCAAATATCTCAGTTTTAGCGTACAGTCTCTGATCAGAGATCTGATCTATATGCATGTCAACATTCCAGGGAAGTTTGCGTCACAGGTGTTTTAATATGTTACCAGAGTGTTCTCCTTTAATGTTTCATTGCCACATTGTTTGAGAGTGTTTACTGTAGTTTACTGCCATTTACTTTGTGTTGTTGCAAGCTGTCACACACAATTGCTGGTGATGAGATAAAGTTTTGTATTTTTATTTTATTCAATCCAGTTGTTGAAATGCAGTGGAAATGGTAACGGCAAATCAGTGGATAAAGGTTTGGCAGTGGTGAGGTCACTTTACACAACGGTTATAATGACATTGAACAATATCATTCTATCTGGAGTCCTTGTGTATGTTGACAGTTTACTGTATGTACATTTTTCCTATTCAGTTGAACCTCTCAGTCAGCAATGAGTGCTTTATATGTCACAACTGGTTATACAAAGCAATGGGGATAGCTGGCAATGGCAACTGGCAATGACTGCGTCACTGTAATTGTTGTGCATATGACAATAAAAGAACTTGAAAGGAGGGAAATCCTGAGGGCATCTGGTCAGTGGATGCAATGACGGGGCCTGGGGGACAGGGAATAGTTTAAGTTTAATTGTCACATATAATCATACAGGGTATAATCATAGTGAAATAGCTTACTGTTAGCTCTTCCAACTACGCAACATAAACAAGTGTAAAATAGAACAAGAACAAAGAATAGACATGTGGCTGGAGAAGAGGGACAGAGAGATGCACTGTGACATTGTGGACTTTTTTTGCCCTGAGTGTGTTTGTACTATACACAGCCTGAGTAAAAGATCTGCAGACACTATTCATGTCTAAATAAAAAACAATCAGTTTATATTCTTATTCACAGTTTTCAAAAAAAAAAATTGAAAATCAATTAAAGAAAAGGAAGTAAAGGAAATGTCTCATCTTAGCAAAGATGCAAATGCACCATTATCTATGAAACTAAATGAGATTTAAAGTATGATCAGTGCACTTATAAATAATAAATACATAATTAAAAGAAATCACTGTTTTTATCTACCATTATTACTATATGGAAAGTACAACAATCACTTCCATCATAATGTGTTATTTGCTAGATTGATATAAATGCAGGGAATAGCACTGAGATAGTTTTAGGTTTAGTTTTTATTTATTTGTTCTTTGGTTCACCGCGTCCACCCATAACCCCAGTACTGTGAGCTTAGCACGACTCAGCATCTTGGGGGAAGTTCTCTTATTATACATGTACATTAATACAAGACAGAATAATAGGATGATCCTATAACATGTTTGTTAAGTACAATCCAGAAACATCTCACTTTGGTAATAACATTAAGAGCCAAGCATGGTGAGACTTTTGTATGTTGGTCCCCCCAACCTGCTCCGTTTTGAGCGTGATTTGTTTGGAATGGTTTGTGTTGTTGATACTTCAACATAAATAAAATGTTGAATTCACATGTGTTTGATGTTTTTACATTATTTAAGGCTTTTATACCAAACATAATGTAAAATTATGGTATTCAGGAAATTATAAGGTTTAGTGTAATTGAATTGAATAATTTAAGTGATATATGTGCACACATACCAATCATAGGTCAAAACATTGATACATTTGGCTCAGTTATAAAAGCCAGAAGTCGTACCAAATGAAGGGCCGTTTAGGAGCCAAGAGAGTCGGCTCTTATTGCTGAGCTGAGCCAAATGATCCGGGTCACTAAAAAGAGCCGGAATTCCCATCACTAATTTCTACTGAGAGGTTTCCTTTAAGGTAAAGATGCCAAGAGATGTCAATCTGTGTGCATGCAAAACACTGCTCAACACTTAATAATTGACAGGTCTTTTGTACCGTAACCACATGGAACTGGTTTGTGATTACATGCCCAAAAATGCTCTCTCGATTAGACTGTAATTACAGAGCAAAGAGTTAATTTATTATTTCATTTACCATGTTTGTACATTTGATTTAAAGCCATGTTTCGGAAATATTCTTATACTTTTCATTAGGTTGGGTATTTTTGGAGTTGTCCTCCCTTTATGTAGCTTCTCTCCCACAGGTAAGACAGATTAAGTAAGACAGGTAAAGCACCGTATTATGAACTCAACAGTGACTTTTAAGTAATTATGAATATATCTTTTGGTTAAGGACTGCTGGTTGGACTTAGTTTAAGACTGTCCAAGGTTCACAAAAGCTATATATTTAAAATACCAAAAATGCCACACCTAAACAGTTTATTGTATTTTTCTGACACCTCAACCCCTGGTTCATTTGTAATGATTCAATGGAAACCTTGACTAGAAATAAAAGGCAATAATGTGCTATCATTGCTAATCTGATTGTTGATTGCTAATCAGTACATTGCATTTACTGCCAGTGCTGCACAATAAAAGCCACCTTGTGTCTTGCCAGTTGAACACTGTTAATGTAAAGCAATGGCAGTAGGAAATGTTAGGTTTGCTTTAGCAGTAACTGAATACAGCTTTGACACAGTGGTGGGAGAGTAAAGAGTAAACAATGAATATCAATGAGGAAAAAATGCAAACAGTAATGCTGAATTACATGCATCCATTGTATAAATCCCCTGTCCATGAAAAGGCAGTATGAATCCAGTGTATGAATGGCGGGCCCCGCCACTAACAATGAATGCTACTATATAGAGGTAATTAAAAAATATAAATACATGGAATGGTTATTGCTAAAAGAAAAATTAGTGTCAAAAACAGCATCTGATTTCATTTAAGTTTTAAGCAGTTCAACCTCAGTGATGTATTTGTGCACTGGTATATTGCAAAAAATATCCAGTCCAAAAACAATAATTTTGCACAATGCTATAGCAGCGTATGTCCTTACAATAAACATGCCAGTAAGCCAGCACATACGATACCATGTCCTCATCATTCTAAACCACACAATAACATCAAAAAGGCAAAAGTAAAGCAGAACATAAAACAGCAATGGTCAACGTCCACACAAGTCTGCATTCAGAGGAGAGTGGTCAGCATGTCTGAGTATGTATTATGTAAGACTAGTTTGTTAGTTAAACTTATAAAATTATATTTCAGTATTTATCCTGTGTCCTGTGAAGGCAGCGATTCACAATATGAGATCTGTATTATCATACTAATACTATATACTGCCTGGCTGACACTATGCAAAATGATAAGGCATTCACCCTTCAGCCCTCCAAGTCTTCTTCTATGGACCTCAACCATTAGGTCTGCCACCTAAAGAATCAATTACCAATCTAATATTAGTCAATATTAGATTAAAAGATTAAAACTGTACTTGGAAAACAGGATTTGATTCTATGCAAATGAAGTTTCCAGAAATTACTGGAAATCTCAACACACTCAGATGCTCAAAAAAGGAACTAAACAAGAAACACGCATGACAATAAGCAGAAACAACTACAACTTTTTTCCAATCTACTACACTAAGCTGCTTTGTTTCTCCTATAGTGTATTAATATAGTAGTGGGTGTTGCTGTTAATGCAATTGACAAAGACAGAGAGAAACAAACAGAAAGAGAGAAACACAGGTTATCGTCCTTTGAAAAAAACAGTTTTCTGTTTCTGATGTACAGATGGGTGACAAATTAAAAAAACTGTCATGTAATAATTTGCATATCTGGAGGTAAATTTCCTGAACACATTACAATGAAAACCACGCAAGTAGAAAATGTAGCTATCAGCAGCCTAACATACTAATTTTCCACATCTACAATGGATTTCTTCTTGCTGAATATCGGCTCAAAATGGCAAGTCAAGAATGAAGCATTTTCTTTCTGATTCTGAGGTGCTGAAACCAAAAACAGCTTAAATCATAGAAGGACAAGACTAAGAGCAGCAATGCTAGTGGCTCATTAGGACGCATCGTCTGGGCACCATGAATATCTGGACCAAATTCCATAGCGATCCATCCAATTGCTGTCGAGACATGTCACTGAAAAACAAAAATGCCAACCTCATGTTGGAAGAGGAAAGTTGTGGGATCACCCAAATCAGCAGGATTAATCCACTGGACACAGTGAAGGACAGCATTTTATTTCAATCCATCCAATAGTTGTTATATTTAAAATATTATTAAATATATATTTAAATTTCCCATCTAGACCAAAGTGATGGACTGACCGACATTGCCATCCCTAGAGCCACTGGCATGGCTAAACATGCTTCCTCCCCCGACACCTTTCCGACATCGGATCAGGGGGGTCTGTGTCCGACCATTTGTGTGACTTTCAGAAATGACGATCCAACATTCACACCCCCTTCACGCTGTGATTGGCCAGCTGTGGACAGGTGAGAAAGGAGCCTGGGTTTGAACTCTCTAGCTCTCTCTCTCCTATTTTTGTCATGTAACTATTTCTATCACTTTTCATGTCAACAGCCGAGTGCAACTCTGTGAATGTCTTCCAGGAGAGACTGTCTGAAAATATATCCCCATTTTCAAACGATGTCACATCTCCCCGCTGCCTATGACGGCCAGCTTTTCCGTCAAGTTAAGTCCGCCAAATAGTTTTGATTTCTGAAGTGGTCGGACAACACGTCGTACAAACACTTTTCTAGTATAACCTGGCCCTAAATCACCCACAGACCAATTGTAGACAGATGGAAGTTAACTGGGCCCCATTCTTTATTTTATTTCAGTGTTTTCTTCTATGTCCAACCTGGATAAATGGCCAACTGAAATTCCTGTATGATGTTTAGATTGACTGACTACACCAAGTACAAGTAATGTGCAAGCGGAGAACTGTTTAGCCTTAACCTTTGATAATGTTAAAACTTGAAGTGGTAAATCCTTACAATCTTTGTCTTACACTTTACGTTTGCTCGGGACAGATAGATAGGAAGAAGATAAGGTTGTTGGTACACAGAATTATTAGCTCTCAGTCTTTTGAATTCAGTTTGACCATTTATTGAATCACAGATGGAACAGGAATATAAGCACAATTGTTAAATTGTCAAATCATATCAGTTTATGGATACAGGCCATGCTCTTTTTAGCCAATCATTATGAACATACCTCATGACAGCAGGACTGAGGGTCATCACCTGTTCAGGATTAAAGTTAGCCTTTAAACTGACATGTATGAACCGTTCCTTCTTTCGCCCTCAATGAACTCTATAATACATTTTATTATTGCGTGACTCATCAGATATCTATATGGATCAGTTTTGTGCAAAATAATTCAGAATACTTACCAAATCCGTGTTAGCTTTTAACCCTGAGTCTGCAGTTGTTTTTTGTCTGTTGGAGATAACATGCAGTGTTAGACCCTTTCTCCTTCAAAATACGTTCAAATTGATGTGAAGCATCTTCCTATTCAGGAAGTGTGACATCCTTCTACTGCACAGTCAATAGGGAGTCAATAACAGGAGACCTTGATTCTGTAGACCAGGGTTTGCATTCTGTGTTCCACATGTTGTTAGTTTTAGGTTACTCTAACACTTAGAATTACAGAAAGATTCTGGTTCTAGTTTTAGTAAATAATGAAAAAGGACAGCGTCGCGTCTTGTGCTTTTTACCCAGGTCTTTCCCTGACGTTAACCAAGTGCTTTCAGTTACAGTAACATAACCATTAAAATGTCATGTTTGTGGTGTCAGCAGTGGATACTGTGGAGAAAACAAACGCATTGACACTGAAAGTTTTGCAGATATGTTCAGTATAAACATTTTGCATTGGCAGAACACAGCTTGCAGATGTGTTGAATGCTGATGTTTCAAAAACTACAACATGCTTGAAACACATTCTTTTATGACTGCGTGTGCGAGACAGTTGAGAAAGATTTATAAGAGACCTGCAACACCTGCATCACCTCGACGCATATTCAAAAAATACAGATCCCAACCGCTATGGACTGTCTGTGCTACACCCTTTGACTAAGTAGAGCACTGACATCCAGTTTAATAATCAGTTTCAGATTACATATTTTTTTTCAGTCTGTCCCTGTCATAAATATCACGTGACCGTGATATTCACTGCGAGGCAGCCCGAGGACACCTGGACTAACAACAGTGCCGTAAACTGCGGCAGGTGCACATATAGTGTAACTATTCACATCACACTTTACAGGACTGTCATGACTAAAGACACTTAATGTAGCCGGCTGTCATGAACGTTACTTTTTGTGCACATTGTAATAACTAGATTTTAACAATGTAGACATTTTACACATCATGCAAAAAAAAAAGTTCAAATGAATCCAACTAATTCTGGATCTCGCCCAGCCTACAGCTAAACCAACCAATCCTGTCTGTTGCAGCAGACCACATATTGTAATCTGGATGCCACATACCACCCCCTCTTCCTCTTGGACCTTTTGGCTTTAGCCCATCATTGGTTGGTCAAACTATTTTTTATCTTTTAAAGCTCATTTATTCATAATTTAATGTTGTTTTGAACTGCTGCGTGTACATGTATAGGTCACTGGAGATGCCGTTGGTTAATATTTTAACCCTCCACCCCGACCTGCTATTCCCATTTTGACACCCAGCCAAATACACAACTTCCTCATAGATGTTGCTTGGTTATCACAATCATAAATGTCTTATCATATATAGCAACATACAGATACATACACATACATATGTTCTTCCTCTTTTTTTCGTACAGTAGCTTTGTATTACACACCTACTTTTACACTCCTGCTTTTGCATCGCTGGCTATAACGCATCCGTGCAAATTAAGCACGTCCGAACTTGAGATGTTTATATGTTAATAAGTAGACAGACTGTGGGAAAGAAGCTGGCTGACACCTACTCACTGACTGTTTAATGTTGTGCTGATAAGAAACCTGTGGGGTTGATATGTATAACTTATATATAATATTACATATATAACATTCACGATGCAGAGTTTGGCCTACTCTAAAGATTTACTTTAAAAGCTGCTCTCCCAGCATCAGGTACAAATATATAATTATTCAAAAGTTTAGTAATCTGATGTTGACCTCAAAATAAAAACAATAGCCGAACATTTTTCATAAAGCTAAATTATATTATAGTAACTCTGTAGAATTCTTTGAATTGCTTTTACAAATTGAGATTTAAAACTAAACAAAACTTTAAAACTAAAAGACAGGGGGAAAAAAGAGAAGGTTAAATTAAGTCATGGATTGGCAAAGAGGCTGTCAGAGGTGTACTCTTGTACCATGATGATGTCTTGTCTTCCACTTATTACAGTAAGACGTAAAAGAGCACCCTCTGTGTTTCAACATGTATAATGGCAGCAGGATAGGCCTAATTTTCAACTCCTCCATCCAGAAAGTCAAACATGAAGGATTCTTATTTGAATTTTATCATTTCTTGGCGTGAACAGGTGTCATCTTTTCTCTCGACCGGCTGGGTTTTCATGCAGGTTAATGGTTGATCCATTGAGACAAAGTTCTTTACAACATGAAACCAATAAAAAGGAAAGGTTGTGTAGGAACTCTGCACTGTACACATCGTTTTTCTGTCTGAGGTCCAATACCTTCTTAATACTGTCGTCACTTCACCCCACTGCTGTTACTTACTGGTTCTACCTGCTCATCTTTCATTTTATAGTTTGATATTTTATTCTAGTGTGTTATATTTTATTTTATATTTTATATACTATATCCTATTCTCATATTTTGAACTTTGCACTATTTTATATCTCATGTCCGAAGTTCTCCTTTTACTTTATATTACATTTTGTGAGCATTGTTTGAGGGGCCTGGGATTTAAGAATTTCATTGCCAATGACTGTTTCCTGTAATTGTTGTGCATATGACAATAAATATCTTTGATCTTGAATCTTGAATTTCTTGAATACCATACTTGTCATTATTCTTATTCTTATTCTTATTCTTATTCTTATTATTATTTGGCATAAGCTTTTGTCCAAAGCAAACTACAATAAGTGACCTCAACCTCCACATTAACAGAGTTATGTGCCAGAAAAAGTTATAACTTTGTTTTGAAAGGTGCTATATAAATAAAGTTTCAAATTCAATTCAATTCAAAATATGAAACAAGATTAAATAAATCAAACTATCACAACAAAGCATCAGTTAAGGAAAAGCCATAAGATAAAAGTGAGCTTTAAGAAGAGATTTAAGAAGATACTGAGTTTGCCCACCCAGGCAGAGTTCCACAGCTGAGGGGCCCGGACAGCAAAGGCCCGGTCACCTTTCAGGCTCGCAGGGAGTTAGCAGAGAGAAATCTTCATTTAAGTAACGAGTGGGTATTAAAATAACCGGATATATTATCAGTGAATACATTAGCTCATATGAACATTTTGTATCTGCTCTTGTCAAAAGAAAATTGCAGCAGATATCACATTACATCAGTCATATACATTTACTGTAATGCGGAACAGCATACTTTACCATTTACCACAATTATATTTTAATAAAAGAACATTTTGGCACAGATTTGAATCCATAATGCAAAATATTATTTTAGTCTACCTGTCAGTGGAATATTATAGTGTGTAAAAATGACAGACACTTGTACACTCTACAGCTGTTTCTACAGTGTATAAATATATATATATACCTGTAACATCTTTTTCTAGCATGACAACCAGCCAGTAACACAGTATATGTATATGTTTATTGTGCATGATTTACATATACTATGCAAAAAAAATGTGTCTTTGACTTGTCTTTACCTGAAGCTGTGTGCAAACTGTAGCTGAGGACATACTTCATGTAGTAATATTGCTTTTGGATTTTCAGATCTTATTAAGCCAAACTTTTACCAGACAAAATAGTTGGGTATAAATGTCGTCACATTAGATTTTTTTTTTTTTTTTGAACTTCATTTATGCTGTGCACTGCATGGCAACAGTGTTCTTCAACATCACAAAATGACAATTAATAAACCATTTATCCTAGAAGCTGTCCTACATTTCCTTGGATGTGACTCATTTTCACTTCATAGTTCATCTCACTGAATCAGTGTGAGTAGCTTAAACGACATCAACGGGATTAGTCACATCTATTATAAATAAGGATGAGTAGGCCTATCAGCCGATACCGAGTCCCGATCCAATAGGCCTACTTGTATTTGCCTACAGCTGCACAGTGCACACTTAAAGCACATTAAAGTTATTCAAATCAATCCAGAGTATATGTTTGACAACTGAACAGCTCTGCAATGCATTAAGAAAAAAAATGCCTGCATCCAAACTGTTTCTTCTTGGTTTTTTTTATTATTATTGTTTACAAATGAACATGATATAAAACAACAAACCCTCTCTGTAATCCCTTTGGCCTTGACGCTCTCTCGAGGGAATTTCTCTCCTTTTAAAAGTCTCCTCCAGTGTTTGCTTTTGCCTGAGTTACCTGAATGAACTTTATTCCGTTGAGTGTTGATTTTCAGCGGGCACTGCCTGTATAGGCCCGAACTGGTCTCTGAAAGAATACACGACGAGCGGCCACAATCAATACAAGCTAGCCACTACTTGCAGCTACCAGCCACAGCTAACGTCACAGCCTATTGTTTTGAGTGTGGCTGGCGAGTGTACTCACGCGGACGCTCAATTGTCGTATGAATGGAACCGCGTGCCCGTCCACAAACTATGTCCGAGGCCACGCGCACACGGAGCTCAGCGGAGTGGAGGAGAGACGGAGAGTTGCCGACGGCTGCACTCGTTGTGTCGCTGTGTATGAAAGCTTCGCGAGCTGTGTGACAGCTGACGTAAAATAAAGGATTGGGCTCAATAGCTCAATATAGCCGATGCCGATCAGTTAAAAATGCCTTGATTGGCCCCTATACGGAGTCTTTGAGACCGGATCGAGACATCCCTAATTTTCAGTTCTGTACTTTCCCTCTATCCATAGATCATGGATGATTCTCCACTCACAGTTTTAGTGTAGGAAAGCCTCTTGTTGTTGTTGTTTTGCTTTGTAAATGATCTGCTATGAAGGCCTGAATACATTAAGCACTGAGAAAAAGGTCACCACCCTCTATAAAAGTTGACTTTTTGTTGCTCAGCTACAGTAGCTCCTGGATAATTCCATGCTCATGATTTCCAGTTCTGAACATTTTGTCTTTGAGTGTCTGGACCCTGTGTGTTTCAACATACAGTATATAATGGCAGCAGGATAGGCCTAAATTTCAACTCTTCCATCCATTAGACAGAAAGTCAAACATGAAGGATTCTCATTTGAATTTTATAATTTCTTGGCGTGAACAGGTGTCATGTTTTCTCTCCACCGGCTGGTTATTCAGGCAGGTTAATGGCTGATCCACTGAGACAAAGTTCTTTACAACATGAAACCAATAAAAAGGAAAGGTTGGCCAACATTATTAGATAAGGCACCCAGACTAGATGAGAGATGGTTAATGCTGCTGGTGCTGCGGCCGGAGGGGGTTATTATAATTATTTCAGATCTGGAGTCATTTACATGACATTTACACTGCAGGAAAATCCAATTCTATACAAACATTGGTGGTACCAGGCTTTAACAGGGAATACAGTTGCGTGTCGATATTATGTCTACACATGATTAAATGAATGTCATATCAATGTGATGTGAAGTACTAACTATTTATCTTCTGAGGCTGTCCTATAAATATCTGTGACATAAATATGAAATATTATTACATAGTTATTATTCGAAACTTGTACCATATTTGAGGTAAGGTTAAGGAAATTTCATTGAAGTAGTGCATTTCATGACAGGTAAATTCAATGTGCTTAACTTTAAAATGTATACAGCATCAAGGAAAACAGAAGAATACAGGAAAGTGCACCAAAAACAAAAGCATTCAGTACACATTGCATTACAAAATGTGAGAAATCTTCATTTAAGTAACGAGTGGGTATTGAAATAACCTGATGTATTATCAGTGAATTTGAAATGTAGGCTCACCCCCAACATTTTTTATTCCATGTAAATAATTTATTTTCAATAAAAGAATAGTTTGGCACAGATTTTAATACATAATAAAAATAGTTTTTTAGTCTACTGGTCAGTGGAATATTATAGTGTCTAAAAATGACAGACACTTTACACTCTACAGCTGTTTCCACAGTGTATAAATATACATACCTTTGACATCTTTTTCTAGCATGACAACCAGCCAGTAATGCAGTATGTAAATAACCCATCACCCTTTGTGCATGATTTACATATACTATGCAAAAAAACTGTGTCTTTGACTTGTCTTTACCTGAAGCTGTGTGCAAACTGTAGCTGAGGACATAAAAAACAGTCATTTTTTCAACTTAAATAATAAGAAAAACATTTTTTGTGCGGATATGTGTGTGTGCATCATTCAGCACTGAACTTCATTTATGCTGTGCACTGCATATCAACAGTGTTCTTCAGTATCACAAAGGGACAATTAATAAACCATTTATCCTACAAGTTGTCCTACATTTCCTTGGAACTTCCTCTGGACTTCATAGTTCATCTCACTGAATCAGTGTGAATAGCTTGAACAACCTCAACCTCACATTTTTTTCAGTTCTGTACTTTCCTTCTCCATAGATCATGGGTGATTTTCCACTCACAGTTTTAGTGTACGAAAGGTCAATGAAAGCAACAAGCGACCCAGCCTTCTTCATTTTGTTTTGCTTTGTAAATGATCTGCTACGAAGGCCTGAATACATTAAACACTGAGAGAAAGGTCACCACCCTCTATAAAACTTGACTTTTTGTTGCTCAGCTAGCTCCTGGATAATTCCATACTCATGATTTCCAGGATGTATTCCAGTTTTCAACCCTCTGTCCCTGAGTTCTTCCCAGTAATGATTCCAGTTTCCATCTTTGTCTGCTCCGAAGCCGAACACATGGACCTGGGAAAACAAAAATAAACATATAATAACTAACTGAATTACATAATGTATGAAAGATTGCTGTTGCCACAATGTTGAAGATGTTCATTTTGTAATCATACTACACAAGCAGCACCGATTCAGATTAAACTGCTATCAAGCCAGAGGAGCCAATGCAAATCAAATACAAATTTCATGAATCACTTCCGCCATGGCCGTATCTGTTTTAGAAGGTAACAAACAATGTTGTCCTGCCAATAAGGGCACCAGATCAGAGAACACTCATAAAGGTTATTATGGAAGGCTACGACGAACATATTTTGTCGTTCACTTTGTAGGACTTATTTTAGAAACGATCAAGGTGAAAGCCTGCTTCAAACCTCACTAAATGACACAAGATTTCCATCAGCTATCTGCATCTGCCTGTCAATCATTCATGTGGTACAGCAACATTGTGACATTCACAAGGACAACTTCAATTAACAGGGGTTTAATAATTACCTCATCACAAATATGCAGGGAAAGAATCAAAGTCATAAAGCCAGTGGATGGATATCTGCCCTTCTTTTCCAGCCATATGTCATGAACATACCTCATGAAAGCTGGATTGATCACCATCACCTGTTAAGAATCAGAATTAGCCTTTAAACTTATTTTTAGGAAGCATTTGCAGCCCATAAAGTTTTCTGTTGAATGCACTCAAAGTCATACTCACCAAATCCTTGTTAGCTTTGACTTTTGATTTTACTGGCTGATATGACCTGTTGAGAATACCATGAAATGTTAAATTCATGATCACATGAACTACTTAATATGTTTTTGTCAGTAAAATGATATACTAGGCGTTTCAAAAGAAAACTAAAGCCTACCTCAGGGGGAAGTTGTATTTCACATAAGCTATGCTAAACTTCATAGATTTTTCAAAGACATTTACCCAATGAAATTGCCAGCAGGCATTTGGATGAGCCTCATTCATTGTCATTGCCAACAATTTTCAGTCACCTCCCTGTTCTGACTTGCCCTCATGTGTGCCAATCCCTGCAGGCTCAAACCGGCAGGAAAGCCTATGTTCAACCCTAAATCGAAGATTATTGGAAGCATCTTGAGGCTGTTTCTCATATCTCTGTCTCTGCTGACCTGTAGAGCTGCACAGTGCGTTTAGGCTACACCCTACATGGTATATCGCAGCTTAATGATGTTGGGTACTAGACAGTTTTACATTGTAACACTGGTTCTGTGAGTACAGGCTCAAGTTGGTGCTTCGTTACAAGACAGTCTCAGTTAGTGGATGGAATTTAAACTGCAAAGGAGTCTCTGAATTATGGCAGTTTAAACAGTAAGGCCCAATATCACCAAAAGCTGTGGGCCAGCGTCACCCTGGCAGAAAAAGGAAAAGCCGCTAATGCAGTGCTTCTTGTCACAGAAGAAGTGATGGGAATGCCTTGGAATACATGCGAGGTGAATAGCTCTCATTGAAATGATTGGGCATGTTTGGATATGTTGTCCTCCCGGAGAGACATGGTATAAATCCTGTACGAACCCTCCCGCCACAAGAGCTCCAGACCGTTGGCCTTGGATCAGAGTCGGGAGCGATTGAGACTTAGGTACTAGATTAAATTAGAAGTAGATTTTCTTTTTTAAAAAGTCACTAAAACAAAAATCGATGAATCTCACATTGGTGTTATTGTGGTTGTTGCTGTTTTGGAACCTGTTTTTATTTTATTTTCATTGCTGTGTATTTGTGACAATTTTGTTTTTGTTTCCATTGTAGGTTACTATTGTTTATTGTTTCAGAGTCATTTTAACTTGTTTTCTGCTTGTTTTGCTTTTTCTTGTTGTGTTGATAGTGTGCCATTTTAAATGTAATTAAAAATGAATTAATTTAATTGTTTTTGTTGTTATAGTTTATTCGTGGACACCAGGAAGACTAGTGAACACTTTGTGAAAGCTAATGGGGATCTAAATAAAGAATAAAGGTACTACGCATTACCTTTACTTGCATTTGCAGAGGTGACTGAAATGCAAAGTCCTGCTTAGAAACTTAATAACTTAATAACAGGGTTGAACGAAGTATGTGGATAGGAGACAACTGTGCTAGGTTTCATTTGTTCAATGGTATCCAAGGTAATCAAAGACGCATCACATCAGAAACAAGGTCAAACAAAGACGAAAGAAAAAAAAGCCAAAAGCAATCAAAAGCAGCTTAAATCACTCAGTGGTATGCAGTCCAATTAAACCTAACCTTTCCACCCAATTGACAATGGTCTAATTTGTTTCCCCTTACACAGTAGTTCAGTGTACACAGTGGACATTTTGCACTCATCCTATAATGTGAGGGTTGGTGCAGTCGGCCCACTATTATGGTCCAGACTGAAATATCTCAACAACTATTGAATTTATTGGCACAAAATTTTGTACAGTCGTCCGTGGTTACCAGGCTGGTGCCACCAGCAGTCAAAGTTTTCACTTATCCAGAAAAAATCTTGATATCTACAGGATGGATTGGCCCAAAATTTGGTACAGATATTCATGGTTCCCAGACTTGGTTATTCCCTGACTTTTTTTCCTAACACCACCATGTGATTCACATCTGGGGCTTTGAGTGATACGTTTCAACAACCAGTGGATGGATTGCCATAAAACTTTGCAACCTTAATTGAAATTTAAAGCATCACTGTCTGTGGAGTCTTTTATTTAAATTTAGATTAAATGGTCAAAATAATAATGTGTGCAATACTTTGCTTTATAACAAAATATCTTACATATTATATCTATTATTAGCAAATGTTAGCATGCTAACAGGCTGATGAACATGGTTGACATTATACATGCTAATGATCATCATACTGTAGTAGCATTGTCAATGTGAGCATGTTTGAATGCCAGTGTCAGCATTTAGCTCAAAGCATCCCTGTGCCTGAGTGCAGCCTCACAACGCTAGAATTTTTCCTATTGACCATTTTGTCAATCTAAACAAACAGGACAGAGCAGGTATGTGATTGGCTTTTGCTTTGGTCGAAGGCGCCAATCACATAACTGGCTCTACCTTTTTTTGCCTTGATGGACAGACAAAGATGTAAAACTCTCATTGTGGATTTTGAAATAAAAACTACTGGAACGAGATAAAAATGACCTACAATGACATTTATTATTGCCCTCTTCTTTCTCAATTTCATGCTTATACAATATATTTTGTCTGCATTCATTCATATAATTATTTATTACATGATGTTCTATTTATGTATTTAATATTGAACATTAATGGACAAATGATCACAAGCATAGTCCATGAAAATATGACTCACCGTCCATAAAATCCTGTGGTAAAGGCCTTTGTGAGCCACTCAATATCCTGTATCTTGAATGGAAACAGTATAAGATGAGTGGTGTTATCTAAGTCCATGGCACTCTCTGGATACATGACACGATGAGTTGTTCTGGTCCCAACATCTGCTTCATAGCCGTTGGTATGACCAAAGTTCATTCTAAATAGTAGAGAGGGATATAATTAATATGCCTGGCGGAAATACATTAGAGAACTGCTTGAATTTGGACTTTCAACTTCCATGTTTGTCCTGCTGTCTCTGATCATTGTTTGTTTCCTCAGCTGGAGGATTTACCTTATGATGACATCAAGGGAATCTATCATAGCTCCATAATGGGATCCCTTCAAATTACCAGAATTCCCCACAACAGCACAAGTCCTGCAGCGATCAGATCTGGGTTCTATGAGATCTGGACTGGGTGGGAACATCCGAAACAGGTTGTCCACCGTTGCTTTGTAAGTATTAAAGCTGCGCCCTTCTGACTGTAAACGCTGACACACACATAGCAAACACAGATTGCTGTTAGACCAACTATTAATTGTATCTTGTAAGTAAGTAAGTTGTGACTACAGAGATGATGACACTTTAATACGACTGTATTTCACTTCCTGATCCTGATTTGATTTCTGAAGGTTGAGAGTTGAGAGTTTTCTCGCAAGGTGACAACTTACCTTCCACCAGTCGAAAGCATCCTCTGTGATACTGTAGTTAGCTGACAAAAATGGTTGAATAGATTTGTGGAAGCGCTTCATAAACCGCGGATCATCTTCTGATAAACATTTCTCACAAGCACAGGGCCTTGTGTCCAGAAGCTGGGGTATGGTGTATGAGACTGTGTCTGTGGTATATAGCGGCACATAGCCTCTCAGAAGCATACAGACGCCAGTCGCACACAGCAGCAAAATGAGCACCTTCACTTTTGTATTCATCTTGGCAGTTTGATGCTGGTGATTGGGAAACAGTTCCAATCTGTAGACAAAGTGTGTGGTGAAATACACAAGAGAGTGTACATTCATGAATCAGGAAAAAAAACTCATATATTTCTATTTTTTAATTTTACATAAAACTCACATATTGTTTATTTAAAGCTATAACTGGTGAATAAGGTAGTTTGGTGGTGGAGAGCTCACTTCATAAACTCCATTAAACTCATCTTTATCAGGCGAATACAGTTTTAAGTTTAAGTTATTTATTTGTCATATGCAAAACAATTACAGTCAGTCGTTGGCAATAAAATTCTTGTTCTCAGGTTCTCTCCAACAATGCTCAAAAATACGTGCAAAAGAAAACCAGTATGTATGAGAGCTACAGCTGCCAGTCCTTATGAAAAGAACATCACAGTGTGCATTATTTCTTTGATGAGGACTGGCTGAAGATTATTATAACCTCATTATTATCATGAGTATTTTTAATATTGTTATTGTTATAATTATTGTTATATATATATTGAATACTATTATCATTATTATTGATATTATAATAATTGTTATTATTATTATTATTATTATTTGACATACTACAAAAATATTCAATAACTTCACTCTTACAGTGTATGATTAGACACTCTTTCTGATGACAAAATGTGCTTGAATGGTAAAATACAGAATTCAGAAAACAGATTTCACAGGTCCCTACAGACACATTATTCATTAATGTTAATTATGCAGGGAACTAAGAACAACACCATCTTTAATAATAATAAAGTAAAAGTAACTTTCTTTTAAAAAGGTGTCTGTGTGAAATTTCTGCCTATGACAACTTTGTATTTTAAAAGCCTCTAGGCTCTAGTTTTAGAATAAATACATATCTACTATCAGGGCACTATTAGTGCAAATTTGAATTTGAACTAAATCCAAGCAACAGGTGAAAAATGACATCTTCTGCACTTTTTCGCCTTTGAAATCAAAATTCCACCCCTGATTTCTGTAGTAAGATTTCCCTTCATTCATGAGCCTAAATATACCGAAAATGAAAATGAAAATGATGCTGTGAGTTAAAAAGCATCCTCAGTTAAAATGTTGATTCTATTTTTTTCTCACCTGATCGGAGAGTAAATCCGCTTCTACTCCAGTTACATAAAGTAAACATGTAGTAAATGTCTGACCGTCAGAGTATCGGAGGGCGATAATAAGCGACGTGATACGCTTGATATGAATCCCAGGAAGAAGTCTTCTGAGAGGAGGGTTGGCTGTGGGTGTGGTTTGTGCAAAGGTGTCCAAGATCCATTACAAACATTAATGATGAGAAAGAAACACTTTCTGCGCAGATGTTGAGATTTTTAGCCGCCTTCTGTCAATGTATGATGTATGTATGTTAAAAGCTAAAGTCTATGACTTTTTAAAGTTCTTTTTTTTACTGCTCCAGTCTCACCGCAAATCCCCCAAATTCTACGTGGCTGTTCAGATCTCTTCTTACGGTGTCCGTTTCCAAACAGTCGCCAATAAAATAATATTATATTTAAATTAGCCTAAATTATTACTCGTCTGGGTCCAAAAACAAAATCCGATGGCAGCGGCGGGTCCAGGTCCTCCTTTTCGTCCTGCTCTAGTCTGGGACAAAGACAGTAAAAAAAATATATATAGATATATATTAATAACTCCACCAGGTGTACGATACAAAGACAACTCTCTGGGAAGTTCAGTATGTATCCATTAGTTAATTAAACTCACTCTTTCCATCAAGATCCTGGAAAAACAGCATGCGCNTTATATCTATTATTAGCAAATGTTAGCATGCTAACAGGCTGATGAACATGGTTGACATTATACATGCTAACGATCATCATACTGTAGTAGCATTGTCAATGTGAGCATGTTTGAATGCCAGTGTCAGCATTTAGCTCAAAGCATCCCTGTGCCTGAGTCTGTCAATGTATGAAGAATATATTTAGTGATGAATATGAATGGTGTTAAAAGCTGAAGTCTATGACTTTTTAAAGTTTTAAAGTTTTAAAAGTTTTTAAAGTTTTCTACGTGGCTGTTCAGATCTCTTCTTATAGTGTCCGTTTCCAAACAGTCGCCAATAAAATTATATTATATTTAAATTAGCCTAAATTATTACTTGTCTCTATTTGGATCACATTTATTGTTCAACAAATTACACAAACAAGTAAACTACCAAACAACAAATATGTAAAATCTAAACGAGTGTAAACAGGCAGTATATCCAGGACGTGAGCAGTTTAATAATCAGGGTCCAAAAACAAAATCCGATGGCTGCGGCGGGTCCAGGTCCTCCTTTTCGTCCTGCTCTAGTCTGGGACAAAGACAGTAAAAAAAAATATATAGATATATATTAATAACTCCACCAGGTGTACGATACAAAGACAACTCTCTGGGAAGTTCAGTATGTATCCATTAGTTAATTAAACTCACTCTTTCCATCAAGATCCTGGAAAAACAGCATGCGCTTTATCCGTCTCTCAGCCCGCACCAGTCCTCAAATGACCCTGTAAGGAGCGACTCATCCAAACGTGTAGGGGAGACCGGGGCTGGTTGTAACACTGTTAGTCTCAGCACCTATAACTGGCTGAATGTACGTGTTAGAGCTCTCAGATTATGCACACAAAGTACCCTTGTTTGCAGTAACATGTAGTAAAAAAAACTTTGCTTGGGTTGGCAGTGACCTATCAATGTGGCACATGTCTACATTCAACTAAAGCAGCAGCCCAAGTTCATTTAACTCATGGATAGATCATTTACAGTAGTTAGGCTATAAATCAACAAAAATGCCTAGAGCCTACCGCAATGTCAGTCAGATGTCGAGCTAAGGCACAATCAAACCGAATCAATGGACACATCTAGCTCATGTGAACATATTATAGAGTTAAACAACACAATAACACACCTTTGTTTCGGAACACGGTGTGAGAGAGAGAGAGAGAGAGAGAGCTTGGTGTCTGATAAGAAAACTGATAACTTTTTTCGAATAAGTATAGCATCCGTTATCGCGTGGGTATTGGTGTGTGTTACACCCTCTGGTGACTGTGCACCAGGATAAAGAAACAAAGAGAGCAACCTTGGCGTCAGTGCACAGGAGCCTAACATCAGACATCATACACAAAGCCAATGAAAGGGTTAAAAAAAAAGTAAAAAATAAATAATAATTGTTTTTAAAAAGGGGGCACTTCTGTCACCTCACTTGCACTGTTGACATCTCTCAACACCACTTATATTTGAGCCTTGTTTGTGATATCCCTGGTTTCATCCACTTCCACTGCAACAGAGGATGTTGTTTGTATGTCATTTTTTATATGACCCCTGATAACTTCTGCAACGGCTTCAATTAAATCATTCTGAATCTCATTTAATGTGCCAGTAAAAACATTTGAGGAGCTTAAACGTGTGGTTAACGTGTCATCTTTTTCTGCCAACACATGCGACAGTTCAACATGATTTCCATGACTGGCAGAGCTACAGCTCTCGCTGTTTACCTTAAAGGCTAGCTCTTGTTTGACAAGGCGACAGGTCACATCCATGAGGCTTTTTAATATTTCCCTGTTTTCCTTTAGCTTTGCATTGTGCACGCTGACGTGGAGCCGTTAAGCTATCCGTGCTAGGAGGTGCTACTGCTCAGGGAAGGGCCCGGAGGGAGAGGGAGCGGCTGTGACATGAGGCAGGTTCGGTCTTTGTCTCATCATTGATCATTCAACACAGTATGAGAGCCGACTACGCATGCGCAAATCTACGTAAACGTTGGCCTGTGCGCCAAACCTGCAGGCAGAGGCACAGACGCCATGGCCTTAAACTTCCTGCATTCAGGAACGGTAGTTTTTAGGAGCAAGCTGTGGCAAACGCAGCATACTATACTTTTGAAACAACTAATCTGACTAGTTATACTGGAGTATGTGTAATCCTGAGACAAATAATGAATCATGAAAATTAAAAATTAAAAAATAAATACAATTCATAAAATTCTGAATTCTGAAAATGAAGAAATGATCAATAAATAAAACTATCATGTAATCTCAACATTTCTTTTTAGCTTAGGTGAGGCACTGCCTACCCTGACCACACATCACTGCTTATTTGTCTACTACAAATAGCAATGTTTCCAATTTCTCCAACTGTATCACTGATTTCATTAATTGTTGTCAAGTACAAGGAGTTCCATTGTTACAACTTGCCCCACCACTGGGGTCAGTTGTAACACATCCTGGGGTCAGTTGTAACAGTAAGAGTGAAGAATTAAAAACTGAGAGCACACCACAAAATACGCAAACCTGTTGCGTCTGCACTTCTTATGGACAAGTTAGGATGCAGGTTGAAGGCTGAGGACCCATCAGGACCTGCCATGTTCTCATCCCATGACTGGAGCAGTTTGATGTTGTACTCCAGTGTAAGTTGATATGCAAACTTGACCTAAACCTGACCTAAAAGACAGGAAAAATAGTACCTGAATACATACTCATAAAAAACTGAAATACACTAGTAACCAAGTCTTACTTAGGTCTAACTCTCTAACCTGTACCTGTCAGATGCTTGGTACCTCACAAGGAGTGAGTCCTCACCTCATCTGATACAGATTTTAGTACGTGTGCAGGCACACCCCTATCAGCTTTTTAGGATAGAGAAAATGTGTCACTACGGGGTTACACTTTTTAAAAAGGTGTTACAACCATCCCCACCCCTGTCAGCCATTGTTTAGCTAGCTGTAGCAGCATGGTGGTTTGAAATGAGCACAAATGGACTACTCTCTAATCTAATACAAGTTACATAATTCGAACTTCAGCAGTATCAGTACTAATCAAAATGTAGACTATATATACTTGTTCACAGAGCTATGAAATTTCACATGCAAGGTTAGGAAGGAAGTGGTCATACATGAAAATGAACACATGACTCTTAGGCCATCCCTTCTTGGTGAAAGTGGTGCTGTTACAACTGTCCCTTTGTTACAACCATCCCTGGTCTCCCCTACTTTGTTTTTGCCTTAGGAAGTTTGACCCTATATGCAGCCATAAAAAGTACATTATGAATTATTGTGAATAGAATTACTGGCCTTGAGGAAAGACGAAGATTATGATGTGATCCACCTAAAATCTATAAACTTTAACAGTAATGGCTGTTATCAAACAAACTAAAGTAACGTATCGGTGAGAGGCGGGAGGGATACACAGCAACATCAAGCACACCGCCGCACAAGGACGATGCAGCCTATTGGACAAGACGCGGCAGATGCACCGCAAAAATGTGTTCTGTAGAGAAATGAATTTAAAATGTAAAAATCGCTTAGTGGCGGTACTGTGAAGTATGTGGTGAACTTTTATTCTCTTATATGGAATCTGCAACGTTGCTGGCTCCATCTATCTGCTGAAGTGACGCCTTTCAGGCTTTCAAACATTGGCGTCTTTCATGCTGAGTTGTTACTTGAGTGACTCTTGCACTAATGCCATAGTTTTGTCACATTAGTGCATTAATGTTAGTTTCAGTCATCCATAAACTGTCCCAATGTCCACCTCCCTCTCTCTCAGCCACATCTCCCTTTCGGCCTATTCCTTACCTTTCCAGCAGGTGCCCTCTGACTTTCCCCCTGTCATTCCAGATCCTGCCGCTCCCATCTCCCCTGCAATCACCTCATTCTGCAAGCTCCTCCTGTCATGAAACCACTAAATCAGCCTGCCATCTCCACTGTCTGCATTTGGGTCGTTCCCCTGTTGCCAGGTGTAATTTTCTATTGGTTTAACTGTGTATTAAAAATGTAAAGGGGGAGTACAGAATCTATTGGGAGTCTGATCAGTTCGATATGGCTCTCGTCTTTTCCTCTTGTAGCTAACTATGTCACAGTGGGTGTTGTTCCTCATGGCATGTGGGCCTGAAAACGAAAGATGTGATATCCAATGTGAAAAAACAACACTGAATAAAAGGCTGTATAGTCACAATAGGATTTATTTATCTAATCTATCAGGGCACCTATCAGGGCACTTGAGCCACTTTGGTCTCTATAGTCAACTTCCCATAACGTACATTTTAATCAAATTTTGCAGAAAATATGCAAAAGAAAATGTAAATTAATGTGCGTTTCCGTCCATTACTGTTGTGCGAATATTAGGAGTAGGGGGAATTGAGATAAAAAGTTGGTGGCGCTAATTCTCCACTCAGGTGCAGAAGGAGAGGGCGCAATGCAATTCCATAATTTCAAAAACTCATAAAAACGTGATGGAAATGTGAGGAAATATGGTGTTTTGATATGAAGAAGGTTACAGTCTCCTCATCGCTCCACACCGATCGACACGCCAACTTTTTCACCTCAGCCGTAGCGTAAAAAGGGTGTTTTTTATACGCAAATTGAAAATGCGCATAAAGACAGGCGGATGGAAACGCACTTCATGTCTGCATATCCTCGTTCCAGTCAAACAGTAATGGAACTACGGTGCACAGAGATGTTTTTCCTGTTCTGCAGTTGGTGCACAGAATCTACTTCAAGAACACTGGCACTCTAGCTTGCCAGAAATATGTAACTATGTAACTTACAAAAAAGTTCTAAGAATAATCCTGATAAAAATAAACATTGTCTTATATTTGTGCCAGTATGGTTCATTGCGTTCTGTGTAATGTTTGCCACATGCTTTACTGTTTGCAAAGCCTGCTTACATCCTGGAGTAATGATGTGTTGTAGGGAGGGACATAGAAATTGTCATGCCAAGCAGAAAACCTGTCTTTGTCTCTTACTCCAAAGGATTATTCACTGCTCGCAAACAACAGCCTCCATGTTTGCCCGGGGAAGACGCACCTGAGACTGAAATTGGTTACATTGCAACTTCTACTTGAAAATCATTCTTTGTTACAAACAGGTGCATGCTTATCAAAACACAGACTACAGCCCACCCGGTCCCTTGGTGCTGTTTTCCATAATCGATTCAATATCGATCCAGTTAGGGATATTTATTTATTTATTTATGGTTTATTTCATACAGACAGATACCGTATACATAGACAAACTGAAAACAGCTATCCGATGCACGTATCATAGTGTTTATAGCGGATGCTAGTTTGCAACACCCATTTCAGTTACAATATCAGTTTTGCCTGGATATGAAAGAGATTGTCCGAGAACTAATGCTGTAAATTGTAAAGGACAACAGGCAAAAAGATTATATTCTTGCCTGTTACATCATATATATCATATATTACGAGTGCGTTAAACATCTTGGGCGATTTGGTTTGCCTGGAACACAGCAAGGAATAGACCCAGCCTGTATTGTTTTGATTTCTTCTTCTTTTAATTTCCATCAGACAAGGCACAGTTTAGCGCATTGCTGCCCCCACCGGTTAAAAACAACAACGCATTTGGTCTTTGCAAACAGAAATGAATGTACGAGTTTATTGGCATATAGAGCGGGGAAGTGAGATACCATCACAAGTGGTCACTCGAGACGCATGTGGAGACGCATATTAATGCCAGGTCTGAACTGACATACTTAGAGCTGTCCACTCGTGATTGGCTCACCCAAGACGCATGTTAATGCCAGGTCTGAACAGGGCCTTAGTTAGCGTGTCAGGCTTATATCTGTATTTGCATCCATACGGTTGCAAGTGATAAGTCAAGTACTGCGATGTGTACATTTCAACAGGGTAAATGTAGTGAAAGGACACGACAAAATCTGAACAGCAGTCCAGTCACTGGGAGAGAGAGAGAACAACCCTGAATAGGTAAACAAATCCAGTATATGAACCATGTATACATATCTTCAGTGTATTATAAACAACAACTTTAGATTTTAAATAAAATCACCAGGCAGCCAGTGTAAACAAGGTGGCTACAAACATGCCTACCCATAGCAAATGAAAATTCAAGACGAGATCTCCTTTACATCACATTTACATCTCCTAGACAAAAATGAGCACTAGTTAAGACCAAAGAGAGATTTTGTGTATTTTCTCATTCATCTCAATTGTCACTCCTGAGAAATATACATGGTTCAGTCTCACAGTGATCACTGTGTGAGTTCTCTAAATGTTCTTACAGGTGTCTCATTTCTAGAGTCTCAGCTAAAAGAAAAATGAGAGTAGTGCAAGCTCTCAAATGAGTCTCAATACGATACAATTGGATGCACTAACTCAATTATGTCTTAGTTTAACACATACAAATCTCAATGCCACTTTCCCATAATCTTGGACATATAAGACTCTTAAAGGCAATCAATTCATTCAAATGTGATGCACCAGATATATGGTTTATTTACAATAAGTATGTGCAAATTACAGAACCTTCAGTTCACACACAATTCATATAATGCAATGCACACCATTGAGCAGTGGTGGAATGTAACTAAGTACTTTACTTAAGTACTGGACTTCAGTAAAATTTTGAGGTACTTGTACTTTACTTGAGTATTTCCATTTTTTGCAACTTTATACTTATACTTCACTACATCTCAGAGGCAAGTATTGTATTTTTTACTCCACTGCAGCTTTAGTTACTTTTCAGATTACAATTTTCATACTCTTCCTGTCCAGTGAAAACCATGTATCTCAAGATTTTGGTGATTTTGAATGTTTGTGATAAACTGATGGATCAAGTGGTCCTTTATGTGTTGAGCTAAAGCTTAAGCTAAATAAACTATTCAAACCCTCATTGGATCAGCTGGAAAATGCATCGTCACAAAGCTGAAAACAGGTTGTTTTTCAGACTTTTTAGAGATACGTGGTTCTCACAGGACAGCCACGCTACAAACGTATGATGATCTTATAGACCATGATGCATTGCTGTAGATTAAACTAGCCAACAGTATATAAAGTAGTTCAGATGAGCTCAACCTGAAACATCTACAGCAGTAAAATGCAACATACACATTAATGCAGCAGTAATATTAATCCAGAAACATCAGATATAATAGTAACACACTGACAGGAACAATTTTTCTGCACAATGACGACTTACTTACTTTTGATACTTTGTACTAAGTACATTTTGCTGATAATACTTACATACTTTTACTTTTTGAATCCAGGACTTTTACTTGTAGTGGAGTATTTTCACAGTGTGGTATTCTACTTTTACTTAAGTTAAGGATCTGAATACTCCTTCCACCACTGCCATTGAGTACTTGCCTAAAACTTCTCAAGTGTGTTTGGGAAATGAGCTGCAAACACAATGCCAGGCATAGACGTCAAGTCAAGGAAAACAACTTTGCCCAATACATGCTCAGGGGCAACTACAACTGTGTTGACAGAGGTTTCCAATAGGGGCACAACATGAAAGCATGTACCATTTGTTACAGTGTCTTGCAGCAAAGAAAAACCTGCACTTTCAAATTCATTAATAAGTGCCCATTTGGTACTGGATTCCTCAGAGGTAAAGAAGAACTCAATCTGCCCATATTTTATTTGTGTTTCATGACAAAAAACAACTGTAAAATTGTTTCTTCTTTTGCCTTTCCCATAATGCCTTGATGTGAGACCATTTCTCTTAACTTGTGCCCTGTGAAACGTCCTCACTGTTTTAGAATGAATGCGGTGACCAGCATGTTTTTCCATTGCAGAGAGGTGAACTGCCTCCAGTTGAAGTTCACTTGATGCTCCAATTAGGTTCGTTCTCGACAAATCCTTGTTTTCCTGACCAAAACTGTGGTCATTAGTCATCCGTGTGTAAAAGTCAGTTATGGCATTGGCTGGCTTTATGGTTTGTGAAATAGCAGGGACTGACTGCACAAGTTTGACTGCATGGACCATCTGCATTGGTATATTTTGAGTTCCATGTATGAGCCTTAACAAATAGCCATTCTTGTCCTCAAAATGGAAACATAAATGAGTCCATAATGGGCCAAGGGCCCTGACGCTGTCTGCTAGGTGCAAGAGAAGGTGTACATTTGCTGTTTGATACCGCTCACCATAGAGATGACCAATTTGAGAAGTAAAGTTCCACAGCAGTTTCTCTGCATGACCAATCTGTTGTACCGATATGGATTCCATCAGCAGACTGAAAATGGCTTCGCTTAGAAGGAGGAAGTGATTGTAGTAAAGTGTTGCGAGAATACAGCGGAAAACAACAGGTCCAAAAAAGATCAAAATATCCTGATATTCCGATGCTTTGAAAAACATTTTGTGCGATGCCACTGACCGAGGATATCGTGTTGAGGATGGAGGAGAGATATCTTGAAATCGCTTGTCAATTTCTTTAGTTCCTTTTGACATGCTGAAGGGCTGACGTGAAAACTCTGTGGAAAACCACAGAACCATCAAATGGCGCATCACTCCAAGAAGAACGGAGTGCATGTAGTCTACACCAGTGCTGCGGAGTAGGTCATAACTCTTTAGCTGGCTAAGCCAACAGGGACCCTTCACACCTCTTACAGTGGTTTTAGTCTCATATGCGATTTTAGCATCATCATCAAACTTTTCATTCATCCGTGGTGGGCCTTTTGGATCCATTTCTTGAAATGGACATGCATGAACATGTCCCCTCTCCCCTGCCTTGACAGTCTTTCCAGGCTGCTCACATTTCTGACATCCAAATTTCCCACTGTATCGCACTGAATTAAGTACTAATGCTTTGGCAGGCAAGTTGCATGTTCCAGCAATGGTTAGCACTTTGCACACAAAAGGTTCAGACGCCGCTTCTGCAGGTTGCACAAGAATTCCATCCTCTTCAAGTTTACTCAGTGTGTCACTTAGTGGTTTAAGAAATGTAACCATGGATGGTTTTGAGTCCCCATACCAAAGCCCAGCAAATATCATATTTTCTCTTTTTGTGCGTTCAATGAAGCTCAGTTCGTTAATGACACAATAAAAAGGCAACACTGAAAACTTTGAAAATAGGTACCCCGTCTGTGTTCCAAGTAAGTGAGATGTTTTTAGGGTCACTAAGAGGACCACCCCTCTCTGCAAGCTGCTTATAAATTTCTGCATCATATATATCTTCAATGTTATTAGGATCTTTCTTCTTCCTGCTGAAAAAAGTTAAGCTTCTCCTGAAAACGGGGCTTAGCAAACAATGACCTTATTTGAGCATCAATTGGAACCTCTATGAAGGATGATGCTGATCCTTCTTCTGACACACTGGTCCCACAAGACAGACATTGTAACTGTTCACTCTCTACTGATGCAAAACATTTGCTGCAATATTTATGCAATAGGGGACGATGCAGAGTGGGGGAAAAAAAGCCTTTGAACTTCTGTACACTGTTTAAGCAGTCTGTGTTCAGGCTATCTGGACAAAGCAATGCAGCCATTTTAAGCAAATCATTAAGGGCCTTATCAGTTACTTTATGACAGTTTACGTAAGCCATGATGATCAAAAGACACTCTGCAACAGTTATTGATGCATTGTCATATAATGGTTTGTCTGTAGTTGTTGTGTCCTTGGATGTTGACTGTGCACACTCCTCACTCGAAACCTCTTCAAATCCCTCACTGTAACAGAGCATGCCCATGGGGACACTGGAGCATTGTGCGGATGTGCCACAGTATGCTCCAGTGTGTCATGCCCACAGTGTGGGCCCACAATGGGCTACTCTTGGGCTGCCCCACAGCACTGTGGGCCCTGTTACCATAATGAAATGCGGGGCACATGTGGGCCCCTCACTACTGGGGCAGTCCACACTCTTGGCCCACCTGGGCCCAAAATGTGGGGCCCACACTCTTGGGCCGCCCCAGTGGGGCCCACACTTTTGGGCTGCCCCAATAGGGCCCCACCTGGGTCCCAAAGTGTGGGGCCCACATGTGCCCCGCATTTCACTACGGTAGTGAAACGGCTTGCTGCAGGCGCACAATGGGCCCCAGTGGGGGCCCACTCTGCTAGTGTGGGCAGCCCAAACTCAGCCCACACTTTTGGGCTGCCCCATGAGGGCCCCACCTGGGCCCCACACTTTGGGCCCCACACGTGTCCCGCATTTGACAACGGTAACAGGGCCCACAGTGGGCATGCTGCAGGCCCACAATGGGCCCCAGTGGGGGCCCACTCTGCT
>NTHP01000076.1:820828-835341 GCA_003416845.1 Oplegnathus fasciatus | reverse complement strand
ATTTCACAGTGGTAACGGGGCCCACAGTGGGCTGCCCACACGGGGCCCAATTTTCTGCCCACAGTGGCCCTGCACGGGCCCCAAAAGGGCATGTTTGCTGGGTAGCACGGCAAGTCCCAGGACCGAGCTCAGTCACAGACCGAGTCAGCTAACATTAGCAAATGACGGGTAATTGTATGTAAATGTTAGGTAACGTTAGCTAGCGTTAGCTAACTTAGTTTGCCAAGGTCACTGTTTGGTTACGTTAGCGTTAGTTGCGAGTCACACTCTCAGCTAACGTGACATTTTGGCCAAATAAGTCAATTTGGTACATCAGCTCTGCTTATAAAGTATACTTAATTAACTTTTGTCTGAAAAAGGCAATTTACAGAATGTATTCTTGTCTTGAAAATAAACAGCTTGCATTTAATGTTACAGAATGGACAAAAAGAGAACCCATCAAAGAAACAAAGGTTTCCCACCAAGAAATTACTGGATCTCCAGAAGTCTCAAGAATTGGCTCCCCCAAATGAGGAATCTGGTGAGTGTTGTATTCTATGTAAATAGGGATGGGAGGAAAAACCGTNATTTATGGTTTATTTCATACAGACAGATACCGTATACATAGACAAACTGAAAACAGCTATCCGATGCACGTATCATAGTGTTTATAGCGGATGCTAGTTTGCAACACCCATTTCAGTTACAATATCAGTTTTGCCTGGATATGAAAGAGATTGTCCGAGAACTAATGCTGTAAATTGTAAAGGACAACAGGCAAAAAGATTATATTCTTGCCTGTTACATCATATATATCATATATTACGAGTGCGTTAAACATCTTGGGCGATTTGGTTTGCCTGGAACACAGCAAGGAATAGACCCAGCCTGTATTGTTTTGATTTCTTCTTCTTTTAATTTCCATCAGACAAGGCACAGTTTAGCGCATTGCTGCCCCCACCGGTTAAAAACAACAACGCATTTGGTCTTTGCAAACAGAAATGAATGTACGAGTTTATTGGCATATAGAGCGGGGAAGTGAGATACCATCACAAGTGGTCACTCGAGACGCATGTGGAGACGCATATTAATGCCAGGTCTGAACTGACATACTTAGAGCTGTCCACTCGTGATTGGCTCACCCAAGACGCATGTTAATGCCAGGTCTGAACAGGGCCTTAGTTAGCGTGTCAGGCTTATATCTGTATTTGCATCCATACGGTTGCAAGTGATAAGTCAAGTACTGCGATGTGTACATTTCAACAGGGTAAATGTAGTGAAAGGACACGACAAAATCTGAACAGCAGTCCGGTCACTGGGAGAGAGAGAGAACAACCCTGAGTAGGTAAACAAATCCAGTATATGAACCATGTATACATATCTTCAGTGTATTATAAACAACAACTTTAGATTTTAAATAAAATCACCAGGCAGCCAGTGTAAACAAGGTGGCTACAAACATGCCTACCCATAGCAAATGAAAATTCAAGACGAGATCTCCTTTACATCACATTTACATCTCCTAGACAAAAATGAGCACTAGTTAAGACCAAAGAGAGATTTTGTGTATTTTCTCATTCATCTCAATTGTCACTCCTGAGAAATATACATGGTTCAGTCTCACAGTGATCACTGTGNATGTAAATGTTAGGTAACGTTAGCTAGCGTTAGCTAACTTAGTTTGCCAAGGTCACTGTTTGGTTACGTTAGCGTTAGTTGCGAGTCACACTCTCAGCTAACGTGACATTTTGGCCAAATAAGTCAATTTGGTACATCAGCTCTGCTTATAAAGTATACTTAATTAACTTTTGTCTGAAAAAGGCAATTTACAGAATGTATTCTTGTCTTGAAAATAAACAGCTTGCATTTAATGTTACAGAATGGACAAAAAGAGAACCCATCAAAGAAACAAAGGTTTCCCACCAAGAAATTACTGGATCTCCAGAAGTCTCAAGAATTGGCTCCCCCAAATGAGGAATCTGGTGAGTGTTGTATTCTATGTAAATAGGGATGGGAGGAAAAACCGTAAAAAAGAAATAAAAAAATATGAAAGACAAAACAGAAATCTTGAATCCATATCAGGCCAAAAAACATCCATCCTATTTGTCAAATACCACTCTCAGGCTTGATGGCAGTATTATTATCCCAAATTCAGCACATTTTTATCTGCTAAATGCTTCACTATATAAGCCAGTTGCTAACTGTGTCCGTGTGCTGTCTGGGGCTGAGCAGGTAGTGTACAAAGGGTTTATCAGAGCTTTTTTGTTAAAAACAATTAGCTCGATGGAGCAGTGAGGGCTAATTAAAACAGTAGTTTGTTAAAAAAACAGTAGCAAGTTGTGGGCTGTAAAACCAAAACAATGAGCTGAAGGATGCTGAAATGCTCAATAGAGCTAAAGTGAAATGGAAAGTTTGTAATAATTCTCAGTGGGTTTCACAAGCAACCACTTTCACATTAAGTGCAACCATTTGTTACATTGTTAATAGAAAAATATTGATTAGAGCAGCTTTAATGGGAAAACAAAAGTACAAAACTGGATGATAAGGGGTTAAACCACAAACACACCCAATTCAGCATACTGTAATGTTCCTGAGTTATATGTATAAAAGCGTTCTTTTGTTTGTTCGTTCTCGTCTCTGTTCCCTCTTTACTGTAATAATGGGGCGAGGCAGTGTTTAGTTTTTTTAGCTCATCAGCTCTACTCCCTCTCGCGTCCCTGCTGAGGCACTCAACGCTCCTTCCTCTCCCTCCTCCTCCCTCTCTCCAACTTGGTATGTCTCATCCCCTCATCATCATCCCGTTCTCCCACTGTCATAAACCACTCGGTCTGACATTTTACCCGTTCCCTCTGTCACGACTTCGTCATGGGTCTCTCCCTCACCCTTTCACTTTTGCTCTTTTGCCCATTTATCTCCATTTCCTCTGTGCCTTTTCAACTCACTTTCAAATGAGGCCATTGATTAGCCATAATTTGATTTTTTTTCCACCCTCTCTCTCCATTCTAGTAAATAGCCTTTTCGCCTACAGCTTCAATTATGTATTCTTCAAATGAATAAGAAAGATTTTCATGAAGAAAAAATGGACAAGACATATTGTGACTCATAATGTTCTGGTTTGCTAGTTGGCGCAGTCTATGGACGATTTGTCGATGGCGCTCTATATTCTGTATCTATCTCTTGGTGCATATGCATTATATGGCCTCAGGTAGGCTGAACACACACACATACACACCATGGCTTAAGGTCACAGCCTACCCCTATTGTATTCAGTGTTGCTGTGCAGAAGCTCATTTTGCCCTTTAGCTGATTGCTATCTGCTCATTTGGTTCATTTAACATGTAATAAAAGGCTTTCTCAGATGAACAGCTTAAAAATACACACACACACACACACACACACACACACACAGGATAGGGATCGGACAAAAACCAGAGGATCTCAGTCTTTGCCAGAAGTCAATACTAAGCAGTTTGCTATGGCAACCATTCTCAATCCGGGCCCCGGCAACAGCCCCTATGGGCCCTAGTAGCCTTTAGTTGTGTTTCTCTTACACACATGTACACACACATCCACACATACACTGGTCATGACAAAGCTTAAGTACCTTTTGTCATCTGGCCATCAATTGTCAAAGAAGCCTTAATTTCAGGAAGAAATGAAGAGAATAACTGGTATCATAAAAGGCGAGATGTTCTTTTTGAAAATGGGACGTGCTCAGAGAATTTCTATTTCAAGCACACTTGAAAATAAAGAGGAAGTCGTACAGTAGAAGGCAGCTTTGAATAGCTATGTTCGGCTCTGACAGACATCTTGATATCTCTGGATATTACCTGAGAATAATTCCTTTATAT
Organism: Oplegnathus fasciatus; assembly: GCA_003416845.1. NCBI lineage: Eukaryota > Metazoa > Chordata > Actinopteri > Centrarchiformes > Oplegnathidae > Oplegnathus > Oplegnathus fasciatus. The sequence goes on along the minus strand of NTHP01000076.1, from coordinate 831,511 downwards.
TTCTCTCAGGAACCTGCGAGGACACCTACCCTTCCAACAGATGAGGCCCAGATTTGAAGTGGATACCAGCAGGGAGACATTTTAATGAATTAATATGCATTGGCCCAATTAGCCTCTGCACTGCAGTAATTATCACATGCGCGCACACATTTATGCGCTGGAAATCGGGACATCCCATTGCGCAGTTCTGAGAACCCAAAGGATTGTGGGACTTATTTTTAAGCTGGAGGAGGTCAAATGTTTCTGATTTGTTCTCTCTGCACATTAATTAGCTGGGATTCGCTTGCGTGAAGAATGTGATGTGACACATGAGTGGTCTGATATCTAATTCCTCTGATCTTACCTCCAGGGATGTGGGGGAGGGGACAGCACGTTGTTAGAAAGCAAAACACAGTTTGTTTCGAACATGCGATCATCATAATCAGCTTATGTTCGTGCTCAGGGTGTCAATTATGCCTTTTCTTTCTTTAAAAAGTGCTTTGTTATTATTGTTTGAATAAGATTGAGGGAACGGAGTGAAGTGAATGCTTCTGAGGGAAGGAGAAAAGTACTAGGAGTGCTTCATACACATGTAAAACTATTCTGATAAGCTGTACAAATCAATATATTAACAATGGGCCAAATGCCGATATGTGTTGTGAAAGTGGTTGAGAATGACTTGTTTTTAGCATCTTTTAGCTAATTGTTTTGGTTTCCCTGTCTGCCAGCCTTACTCTTCAACCTCTTTTCTGAAAAAGCTCTTAACAAACCCGCAGTACGCTATCAGCCCAGCACCAAACGGCAGACCTAAGCTAGCAAGTAGCTAGTTAACACAGTGGAGTATTTAGCAGCTAAAGAGATTTACATATATACTATATATATATATATATGAGTGAGAAATTTTCCAAAGAGCTGCTGGAGACCGAAACAAAACTAAAAGTAATAATGCTAATGTTGCTCTGTGTATGCTTGACAAATAAATAGGCAACTGTTATATGTTAGATGTTGTGGGGGTTTTTTTTTAGCTAATTCTTCAACTTATCTATCGACCAGAAATGCTGAACATTTATTGGTTCCACCTTTGCTAATATGAGGATTTGCTACTTTTCTCTATTTAAAGGTATAATGAGTAGGATTTGTCGGTTGCTGTTTGTAAACACAACATTCAAAGTTGGCCCCTCCTCCTCGGCTCAAAGCTCACATGCTTCTGGTGGTCCCACATGCTTACGATCTGGTAATTGGTCGCTACACACCTCACACCCTGTGCACTGTTATTGGCTGGGGGCTACACACCACTGCCCAAAAGTTGACGCCCCGAACACAGCAAAATAAGGAAATCCAAGCAGAGGGCAGGGTCTCTGCAGATACAGACACCGCCACACACTTCTAGTGGGTCATAAGTGATGATTGAGAGGAATTATTTTTGTGTGAATCTATACATTGTTTTTTAGGAAAATCCTACACGTTATACCTTTAATGTCATTATAAATCGAATCCCTTTTGGGTTTTAGATTGTTGGTCAGTCAAAACAAACAAGTCACCTTGGGCTCTTGGACATTGTCATAAGATTTTTTTGACATTTCATTTTATAGAGTCAATGATCATTTTAATTAGTTTAAAAATACATATTAATAATTGCAACTTTAGCTTAGCTTTACATCTTTTTTTTCCCCCAAGACACCAAAATGTGAAATGTAGGGAAGGATCTGTATTTTTTATTTCTTTCTGAGTGCTGGAAGAACAGATCATTAATCATCAAGTTTGAATTAGAGTAAAAGTAAAAGAAGGTTGGGAAGAATTCATCGCTCAGTTTCCTGACATTCACTTTTTGCAGTGAATGACTAGCTTATCTGCCACATGCTGCCAAAAATTGCTGTGTATACGGTAATCTGTGACGAAGGCGGGCACTATTAAAAAATGAATGATTTAGGAACAGAGGGGGTCAGAGGGAAGGTAAACATAGATACAGGAGGTGGCGATGGAGTGATGGAAGAGAAATGTCTGCGTGAGTCAAAGCAAACATGAGAGGACAGAGTCAGGGAGGCAACGACTAGACTGGCTGACTGGCCTTTGGCATCTCTCACATTTTAATTAAAATAGATTGGAGATGGAGAGAAAGACAGAGAAAGAGGAGGGGACTGTTACCGTGGAAACCAAGTTTGGGTAGATTGAGATCTTGAGTCATCTTAAAGGGGGAGAGGGCTGTACAGTATTTTCTACATTCCCTTACTGTTTTACACCAATATAGCTAATTTTCCAGTGCCTCATATTGAGATATCTGCTTAATTTTACCTTATTGTTTACATTTATTCATTAACGTGATTGTTTTTGAATAAATATTTTTTAAATATTTTGTTATTCTCAGTGTAGGGGGTGATGTGAAGATGAAATCCAGCTTGATTTTCCACTTAATTATACAGACTGTATTTGGCAGAAGCATATGAACTCAATCACAGAGAATATTACAAGCAGAAATATGTGTATCTGTGTGTGTGTGTGAATGTGAGAGTGTGTGTGTGTACATGCTCACCTATGTGCATGTTTCAGATTATTACATTCACAGCTCGGTGGACCTGTGCGTGCTTGTGTGCGTTTGATTGCAGACACTGAAGTGACGCTCTGTCTTTACTGTAACATGCCAGCTGATAGAGACCACAGTGCTGTTTGGCAGAGGTTCCTCAGCCCCCCATAGAGCCTTGGAGGGAGGCTGGGAGCAGCTCATCACTCACACAGGATGGGGGTGATTACTTGGCTACTGTATTCTGGGTCCTGGATCTAAATATAGAAGCGCCGTTGCACTGGGGAAGGGCATGGCTGCCGGGAGGATGGTGATGGAGGCATGTGGTCATCATTGATTTAGCAGCAGGGGCAAGACAGCTTTTTAACATTTATGCAGACAACGCTGCGCTTTACATTCCCACAGCTACATACATTAACTCAGTGCTGGTTAGTAAAACACACAGTCCTGTCCGTCACTCAGATGCTCCAGTTAGCTTGAAGTTTGATTTGGAGTTTGACTTTATAAATCTGATTTCTTGCCTAGATCTTCCATGATGACTCAACAACAACAAAAGTAAATATAGAATACAGTATGTTTGTTCCCTTTTTATTGTTTAGCCCCATCTGTCATTAATCTTTTCAAATCTCAGGATTATAAACATGGAATCAATTTTCAAGTTTACCAAGAAGAAGAAATAATGAGGATTAAATGACAGCGGTTAACTCCCACACACTATCAGCATGTAATTTATTAAAGAAGCTATATTTTGCTTATAGACCTTTCCTGATGAGGGTTGTCATGTCTAAACTAATTATAACTATAAAAACATTAAATGCTGCAAGGCAATTTCACTGAGGTCATGGTTTATACTGTAAAAGCAAATCTTAAGGGAAATAAGATTTTTGTACTAGTTTTATTGTATTGCATTATTCTAGGCTTATGGGTGACTCAGCCAGGCATGCCACAAATTGGCATCTTCGGGCAAGACTACTGGCCTAATATAGGATATGAGTGCTACTGTACATGTTCTAGGAAACTGGGATCACAGTATTGATTGGAAGCAGGAAGGAAACACCACTGCCAGAAAGTTGGCGTGCTGGAGACACTCCTTTTGTTGAAAGCATGATTGAAAATGACTATAACCCTCATCCTGCAAGTATTTTGTTCTAGTTTGTGTTTATATGTGAATCTCATGAACTGAAACCAACACTTAGCTGTGATCCGTCGGTACACGGTTAGTGAAGGTATGGCCAGCATCCATTTTTTTGGCGTCAGCAACTGATGGCACTCAGTATATGTTGTATTAGCTGTGTCGTGACAGTATACTGATGCATTTAGCATCCAGAAGCTGCCCATAAGTGACCTGTAGGGCAGAGCAGTTCTCCTTATCTGTGGTGGAGCAGCAGGCAGGTGGTGTAACATGAGAGTTTGAAAGGGTTGAAGATGGTGATCGAGAAGTTAAGCCCTACTAGTCACTACTGAATTGTACAAGACTGTTTTAATATGCTAGGACTTCAGCCAACCTGAACAGAATATTGCGTTTATTGAGTTTAGTGTGCACACGGTGAAGAGTTGGGGTGATCTCAAAGGCTAAACTATCTATAAAACACAGTCTACTGCCAACAGGAGTGTTTTGAAGAGTGTGTAACAAACACAGATTTTAAGTGCTGCTAAGTAGGGTTACACTCTGCTCACAGTGTACAGATACAATTGACACAGGCATTTCTTTTCAATACCTGACATAACAGCTCCTTCAAATGATGATCTCCATGATGACCACTAACTGCGCTGCAAAGTAAGCTGCGGTATGCAGCTGAGAGCAGCACTTCTCTCCGTTTGAAGGGTCATCGAGAGAATCGTTCCCACAGGCGGTGGGATGAGTGAGGTATCCACCAGGGGTTTGTGTAATCTGTTGCTAGTGGGTGCAGCTGGGAGCAGAAGAGGCTGTTGCCAGGTAGGTTTCGAACAGCATGTCTGGTATGTTATCCTGGGGGCCAATCAGCATGGAACTGTGTTCAAGTGCTAAAGCCCACTCACACCGTCAGCGACTAACCCCTGTTTAACCTGGTCTAGACAATCATCATAACCTGTTTTGTTCTCTCCTTAGTTTTCTCTTCAGTCTTACAGACATCATTATGCACAAACATTACACACTGTTAATGGAGCCATAATTCACTTAACACACGAGTAGGTAGGTGTAATTTATGAGCAATTATTCCAGCAGTACTGTACAGATTCAGTCAGTGTGTAAACCTTTCCACTCGCACTAAAATAGAAGTCCTGCTTACAGGAGGACATTAACATATAAATCTACAAATGTTATTACCGTATATAAATCTATTAGTGTGCTGTGTGGACTGATTACATCTCCAAATGCAGTTGCCTGAGGCACTCTGTCAAGCTTTTTGTTTCTCCGCATGTTGAAGTGGTGTGCGTGGGGCTGTAGTAGGAGAGATATTCAGTATTCAAAGAGTTCGGAGTGTCTTTTTTTATTTAGCCTTTCCAAAACCACAAACTCGTTAGCATGCCCAGCTAACAATGTTATTACTCAGAGTAATGACCCAGCATTATGTCCAGGGGTAAAGAGAATATCACTAGCTAACTACTGCACATCATTATGAAGCCCCATTAATGCCCCCTGTGTAGGCTTCTCATTGTGAAATGGAGTCCGCTGGAGATGAAGTTGTAGACCAACTCGCGAAGCTAACGCGAACTTCTCATTAAATTCACTGAGCTTATTCGCCCAACGGACAGAGCTAACATTAATAAGCTAGCTGTTTCTCTGCCAGCTGAATGAGAGCCTGGAGAGTAAATGCAGTGACTACTGGAAATAAAAGATTATGTTCCAAAACATTAAAAGTCGCTGATATTGACTGGCTGGAGTGGAAATGCTTTGTCGCCCCTGCTCCACTTTGCAAATGCAGTTTAACTCCTTTTATGACTTTTCAAGAAACAAGAGCCTGAAACACATTATGAGCTAAATGACCGGTTAACATCCATTTTCATTTTGCAGTAGCATTGATTAAGCTCTGCTGTGAGATATTGTGTTCCATAATGTTGTGAATATACAATGATATAAAACATTATTGATGTCTGTGGGGTAGCAATACAACTATAGAGCAGAATAAACTATTGTAAATATAACGTAGCACGTCAATCAAAACAACAAAAATGAATTCTGAACCACTGTGGGTTTATAAAGTGTTGACTGCTCAGTTAAAAAGCTACTTTCATGTTGTTTTTGTAAGTTAGTTTCATGTTCACCTCAGAACAGAGAAATTGGGCCGTCACATAAGGGAGAACATTTATGCAGCTGTTTCCCCCTGTTTCCAGTCTTTGTGCTGCTGGTTGTAACGTCATTTTAAGCACAAGAGTGGTTATATTGGTACACACATGACAGACCGCACTCTTATGAGACTGCTGGGCACCCAGGACAACGGAAGCAGGCAAGGAGGAGGAGAAATAACTGCCAGCGGCGAGAAATAGAGTTGTGGCGTGAGGAGAACCAGTGGAGAGGTGGTCAGGTGCTTGGTGAGTGACCAGCTTTAACGAGGCAGTGAAGCTAGTGCCGTGCTTTTGTCCTGACAGGCTGGAACACAATAATTAGCCATGATGAAAAATTTGCAAAAAAGAATCAGACAACTGTCCAGACTCATTAACACCTGGTACAGTGCGTTGTGGGGAAACAGACTCCCTTTTATGCTGTAATCTGACATGATGTATTAAAAAAACGGCCCACTTTTTCTACTGAATTTCTGCTAATATGGCCTGTTAAACCTAAAAGATCATATATTAAATTCTCAGAGCATGCTTTCCATGAAACCTTAAGTATAAATTTGGCAAGACATTCGACCTAAAAGCTGCTCTTTATTGATGAATTACAAAATATGAAATACATATTTAACTAGTTTCCATTTGAAATACCAGAAGAAAACCAAGAAAAACAAAAGCAAATTTTATCACTTTAAATCAAACCTGTTGCAACCTGCTCGTCCACTTCATCAGCTTTCTGATGTGAGTCAAGTTCAATTAACAAACACCCCCTCCCCTCCTCCCCTACTCTCCACCCCAGCCCCTAGATAGGACTGTGATAGAGCTACAAGCCTGTGCATTGCACTTACCACATATTGAACACCCTGCTGATCGATGTGTACATGGGCCCTGAGTGCGTGCTATAGTGATTATCAAGGTGTGCTCCAGTGTGTGTTCAACCACCCAGGTGGAATGAGCAGCGGGGCTGGCTAGATAATGAATCCAGGCCAAACACGAACATACACTCGTTCCCTTCCTGTCACAGGAGGTGTTCGATACTAAAACCTCGTGCCACAAGAGGCGTGGGAGGCACTGCAGTTCATCACAGGACTTTTATTTCCACTGTCCTGTGTTCCAGACATGGTTACGCTGAAGGAACTAAACTCCAAAACCACATTAGAAAGTAAAAATCCCTTTTACTCATTCCTGCTTGCATTTCAAGCTGAAGAAGCATGAAGGTTAGACAAATTAGTCCAAACAGATTGAAAAAAGGACAGTTTTATCTGAGATGCAATTTTTGCATTTTTATTTTTTTTTTAGTCATTGTGTTGTTCTTTGTAAGTGACAGTTGCATGACTCTGACATTTGAATGGATATCACAAAGGAGACGCACACATCTAGAGAGACTGAAAGTCCAGAACGCCTGTATCCAAAATACTCACAATCTGCTAAGTGTTTTATGGTTTTTATTCCTGTTTTAGCATGTAAGCGCATTGGAACGGCTAGCAAATAAAGTTGTTTTGTTTCACTTGCTGGTTCAGTTCCCTCTCAGGAGGGCTCTGCAGCAGGCGATTAAAACTGCAGAACATGCCCATCTACTGAGCATCAGTGAGGTGAGGTACCTACGTAGAGCTCGAAGGATACTAAAAGACAACACCTGCGCCAGCCACAGCCTGTTCACCCTGCTGCCATCTGGCAAGAGATACAGCACAATCCACCAGACTCCAGAGCCGTCATCCGCACTCCACCATAATTAATAGTTCTTTATTCAGTTGTGTTTGTGGGGTTTTTTTGTGTGTAGCATTAAGGGACTACAATGTGAATTTCATTATACAACCTTGTGTTGTATAATGATAAATAAATGAACCCTTGAGCCCTTTATGTCTCTCTCTTTTTATTTAGTAGTTGGGAAGTAGGCTACGTACGTAGGCTGTTTTAACATCAGTAAACATCACGAGAAATGTCTGCCCCCTATTCAACCAGCGCTTGCTTACTGTGTGATGAAGCTGCACTCAGGTTGTAGCAGCCCTGGGAACACTCAGGACATCAAACTTGTGGTTTCTGAGAGATTGGAAAGTACTACCCCTGGAGCAGGGCTTTTTGGGGGCCAGGAACTATGGCCCCTATGATGTTTAAACTTAGTGTAGTCACAATGTAAGTGTTTGCTAAGTAGAGATGTATGCATGTCAAAATAAAACGGGTTGCAACAGATAAATTAGTTCTTACTTAGTGATGTATTCGCATCTAGTACCGTAACTGCAACTTGTAACTTCTAACTACACCTGACAAAACGAATGTTGGCTTGCTAATATATGACCGATGGTCGATACATAATCTGACCTGATACTTGATAAGATGCTGTTTAATACTGATTTACACTGGAAAGATTTTAAATGACAATTCACAAAAATAACACAATATACCTCAAATTACAAAACTTTACATTTATATTTCTTTATGTATGAATATTGAGATAAAATTCATTCATTTACAAATGATTGGCATTTAAGTTTAATATATCCTTTTAGCCCCTTAAAACTGTTACATTTGGCTACTTGCTAGTGATGCTACGGTAACTTCCTGTTTACATAGTTGATTGCTTTTGTTTGGACGGTGCTACCTACCGGTGTTTCCTAGCAACCGACTCTAGTTTTAGGGGTGCAACTTATTTAATTGAATCACTAGTTTGAAACCAGCTAATAGTTACTAAGCACTTAGACAGGACTTTACACACAGGCATAGTAATGAATTTACGAATATCTGGTGCAACCCAATTGGTTTGAGGAAAAGTGACAGTGATGAAAACAGGCTAAAACACTTGGTTATGGTTCGTGAAATATTGCGGTCTTGCCTAAATACTGTCCACACGTCCCGTCTCGTGCTTCAAGTCAGCATTGACTTTTTAATTATTCAACCGAGACCACAATCTTTTCCTGACCGTAAGCAGCTCTTTGACTCGCTGGTTGCAGTTAACAGTGCTTTAGTTGCCATGATGAACAGATATTGTAGGCAAACAAATCAAAGACGCTGACAATAAATCTTTTGCTTAGTATGAACATTTCGTGTTGGCAGTAAACAGTTTGCAGACACAGAGTTGTAGATACTGACCCGGTATACCAGTGGGGGAAAATTATAAGAAAACGAGCCAGGACCAGCTACATTATAAAGTCTGTTCATCTACAGTATCACTGAATATCAGTGTTCATAAGAACTACCCAGTTCTTCATCTATTCATTCTAAATGACCTGCAAACAAAAACACTACATCATGTGCACTTGTGGATTTTCTGAAGTCAAGATGAAGAGGACACAGTGTTCAGAAGAGCAAATATAAAAGCCTTCCTGGAGAGTGCATCATCATAATGATTGGCAATTCATTACAGTGACTTTGATCTTTCTACAACCAGACAACAAGTCAAAAGGCTGCAACACTCATAGGACTCCTGCAGAAAACAATGGAGTGTTTGTAGGAAGTTGCAGGATGAAACCACCTCCACAACCTGAGCGCCGGTTCACACCCGCCAACCATTTCCAGCTCGACAAACACACATCTGAGACCCCGCTGACCTCAATAAGGTAGAGGGACTGTGTTTGCATGCGTGTGCTTACAGCACAGGCGTGCATCTGCTTGTTTGCTGTGTGTGTTGTCATGTGTGTGACAGGCCATCAGTCATGATTGGATCCCTGTACAGCGGTGGGTGAGTGCGGTGGTGGCCCTCGGGAAGAGAAAGACGCAGTATGGCATTGATGGAGTGAGGTGTACTCGAGGTTGTGTGTGTGTGTGCATGTAAATGAATGAACTAGCAAAGCTGGTAGGTTGTACTGGTTGTTGTTGGAGTGACAGCTGGCTGCCTCATCTGCTCAGTTGGGATAAAGTGCCGCCCAGTTTTACAGGACAGAGGAAACACACCAGCACCATCGCTTTAATAATCCACCCTCTCTGCTCGCCTCTTTTTATCTTTGACTCTATCTTTAAATCTCTAAACCTCCCCTCTTTTCTGCAAATTTACAGTATCTAGATCTCTGTGCCCTCCTATTTCCCTCTTCTTCAGTACGTTACCCAGCTGCTCTGTGACTCATACCACCGACTGTGTGCGTACGTCTGTGTGTGTGTGTGTGATCTTGTACTTTTATCTTTGTGTGGAGCAAATGTCTCTGAGGAAAACACTCTAAACTGAGAATATTTTTATTGGTCCTCATTTATAGGCTAGGGATTAGATTTATGGTACGGTTACACATTTTTTCAACTCCCCCATTTCTCAATGTTTGGTGTCTTTTGAGTCTTGGCAGCAGCATGTGTAGCAAGGTTTAAAGGACCAGTGTGTAGGATTTAAGGGGATTTATTAGCAGAAATGGAATATTCATAATTATGTTTTCATTAGTGCATAATAACCTGAAACTAAGAATCATTGTGTTTTCGTTAGTTTAGAATGAGCACTTCATATCTACATAGGGAGCGGGTCCTCTTACACGGAGCCCGCCATGTTGCACCGCCATGTTTCTACTGTACAGTAGCCCAGAACGGACAAAGCAGACACTGGCTCTAGAGAGGGCCTTTCACGTTTTGAAGTTGAAGTGACAGCCACCGTAGGTTTTCCTGCACGCTTGAAAAAGGAGAGGTGAGGGGTATTCAGCTGGTTGCAATCTGCAACCTCACTGCTAGATGCCACTAAATCCTACACACTGGTCCTTTAAAGGAATAGTTCAACATTTTGGGAAATGCACACTTTCTTGCTGAGAGTTAGATAAGAGGATTTATAACACTCTCATGTCTGTAAATTTGAAGCTACAGCTGGGAGTTGATTATCTTAGCATAGCATAAAGACTAGAAACAGGGGGGGAAGCTAGCCTGGCTCTAGAGGTGGAAATCATGAAGCACTTGCTGTCCTGAATCATTTCGTCTAGTTCAGTTCAAATATTCGTTGTAGACTATTTAATTTGTTCACTTTTTTT
>NTHP01000076.1:806493-820792 GCA_003416845.1 Oplegnathus fasciatus | reverse complement strand
TTTTTTTTTACCTATACAAGTACTATTTATAAGAGCACAGTCAACTTTCTGTGATAGCTATCAGATTATGGTTGTTTCTGTGGCTTTCGCAGTCTTTTATTAAATGTTTAAGCATAAGGTAACGTACTGTGTATCACAGCTGAGCTGACAACGGAGCTCCACTGCTAAAAGCTACTGTTTCGGTGACAGTGGTGATTCAGTATGAGTAAGCATATTTCCCAAAGTGTCGATCTATTCCTGTCATTCATAATGAGTGGCATTTTCTCAAGTGAAAAATTTTGAATGTTCCAAAATGAATGTTTTGTTTATCTCTGTAAGATATGTGATGTTTGGTTTCTGTTTCTAACGAGGCTTGTGAGCCAATAGTATAACGCCGTTGGTATCACGTGGTATCTCTGTGTCNNCACCAGGCTTCACTACGATACCAGCTCAGCAACAAAAGGAGTAAGACCAGGGTGAACATTGGTTTAGCTTCTGCTCGTTGGAGTCGGCTGAAAAGCCACGCCGAGGTGGCCACTTTTCTTCTTGACTGGTAAGCTAAAGCTAAGGTTTGCTAGCTAATGTTAGCGTTAGCTAACTGGGAACTGGCCTCCTTCCAACAACTTCTCAGCTATCTTATTTACATGTGTGTGTTCATGTTATTTACAACCAAGAAATAGAAGTTGTAAAAAACGATTTTGTATACATGAAACTGGGTTTGCCTGAAATTGTTGGTCCTCACAAAGATAGAAAAACAAACGTGTGTGTAAGTGTGTGTTTGAGTGTGTACATGGGTCACACAGTGCTGAATGGCTGTGTCTTCTTATTGCTCAAACAGGAAATCCATTCTGTCAGTCTCCTCCCTAATTGTCAGGCCACACACACACACACACATACATACACTCAGAGTACATGCTCATAAAATCACACAAATGGCCACGCAAGTCAACTACACACACTAAAAATCAGAGACACATACAAGACTATTATGTGTCCCTGTGTACACAAACGCGCACGCTCAGACAGTACACACACACACTTATGTATTACTCTGGCTAATCTGTGCACATTAAGACCATTAGTGGAAACATTATCTCTTTGATCAGTGATTATAGCAGCCATATACCAGAGCAGCGATGGAGCCTTTTGCAAATTCAGAGTGCTTTAGATGATCTGAGGGCAGCCAACCCTTTCCTGTACCATTAGAGACTAAACTCTACATTTTACTGACAAGACACTGAATGGGAAAAGAAATTCACTGCTCTGTAAAACCCACAGCAGATAGTAAAAAGCACTTAAGTCTAATTTGCCTGAGTTATACGCCAACGTTTCAGCAGACAACGCCAGATGGTATATTTCTTTTTTTTTTTTCACAGTTAAAGGAAGTGTTGATTGAGTCCCTACTACATTATTCTACTCATTTCTCCAAAGGATTACCACACCTGAACACTGAAGCTTTTCGGCAGTTTCTGGTCATCAAATTTCTGATTCTGATTTTGTAGCTTACTGTAAATTACAAAGATTGTATGGATGCGATCCACAAGGGGCAGCCTGTTCTCCTTACCTGAGGCACTGCAGGTTGATCCTATTTAACCAGATTAATTTCTGGTGTTGCCATGGCAACTGGGAGGAGCTACTCTCAATGCGCATAAAATGACAAGTCAGAAGGTTAAGTAAATTTACACTTCTGCTTTCTGTGCACATTTTTTGCTGTCCACGTGACAATAACGTTATACAAATTGAATAAAATACTGACATTTTAACTTAAAGTGAGCCTCCAAAGCAAATTGTGCTCAGGGTTAACAAAAGGTTAGAGCCATCCCTGCTGACAGCAGTGAGCTGTTTTCAGCTTCAATTAGCGAGGCGGTGTCTGTCTGTCTAATTGCTGTAACTGTTTTGTGCAAAAAGCCTCCTATCTATGGCCTGATGTCACGGGCTGCATCAGAGGTTTTGTCACCTTGGCATGAAACAACTTAATGGGGAAATGCTACACTTGGTACTGATTTACTGAAATTTGGCACAAAATATCAACTGTCCAAAAATGGTGTCAGTACTGGAATTCAAAAACCTGTGTTAGTCAAGGTCTGAGGTCTTCAGACTGAGGAAAATGCCACATAACAATGAGAACAAACCACACACAGCTGAAAGTCTGACATGCACATCCCTATATTACGTCTTATAGTCGTTTTAGTGTTATACAAGGACAGTCAGGGCCATTTCTCCCCTAAACTTCAATAAATATTCTTCTTCCATTAGTTATGGCTGGGGCTGCTGCTTTGGCCAACAGGCGTTTGAAGATAAACCATCACATTTTCTGTTTCCCCCGATTCCTCTTCATCCTCACCCCCCAGCTGTTACTGTTGCTCTGAGCCTCGGTGTAGGCTCTGATGGAAAAACCTGACAAAAAAACACAATATTACTGCATCTGTGAGTCACATTATCACCCCCTGCTGCCACCACAGTGGTTTTGAACAAACCGTTCATCTTGAAAAACTTCACTGATCCTACTTCCTCTCTCTGCTCATATTTCCAACGAATATACCAAAAGGAAAACATGAGGCAAATGGGCGTTAGTGGTTAGTCTGGTAAGGAATCCCTGATATATAATGTTATATGTGTATGTTATTTAGACCCCAGGTAGAAACACCTGGAGGTAATTACAGCTATATAAAGAGGAAAAGGTCTGGTTGCTGTGCCTGACATCACATTTTATCATTTTAAGTCATTCACACAATTTTTCCCTGTCAAAGTTGAGTCAAGGTTTCCCAACACAGCAACAACTGATGTAATCTGCAAGACATATAAAGTCGTGCAATGTCTTAAACATAGTAATTAGGAAGGCCGTGAGCAAGCAAACAATGTGTTCTGCATCTAGCCTTGTCAGGCTCACTCGTGTGTAAATGTGAAAAATGAAAAACAAAATATAATTGAGGAAATTACAGTTCTGCATGCGGCTCGCTGCTCTTTTCTTTGAATGGACTTGTTTTCCTGCTGTTGGCAGCACCGCTGTGATTCAGCTGTAGTCGGGGTGCACACATTAATTAGAGGACAGATTCTTTTTCAATTCTGCTTTGCATAATTGATGCAATAATTATAAAACAAATACAAATTGTACTATTTTCACTCCCAGGTGGTCACATTTGATTTGCTCCGTGTGCATCAGAGAGGAATGATAATTAACATTAAATCAATATGCCTGACATGATTTGTTTTCATGACATCTGCTTTAATAAGTACCACTGGCCTTTATGTCCCTATGCAGATAATGTCATGGTGTCCTCATTGTTATGCAGCCCATCTGTAGTTTAAAGGAATAGTTTGACATTTTGGGAAATACACTTATTTGCTTTTTTGCTGATTTTAGATGAGAATAAGAATCACTCTCACTAATCACTAATTATGAAGCTACAGCAGTGAGTTGATTAGCTTAGCTTAGCATAAAGACAGTAGAGGTAAACAGCTAGCTTGGCTCACTGCAAAAGCTCAAAAGTTCACAAATAAACATGTTGTATCTTGTTTGTTTAATCGGTACACAGAACAATACAATTTGTGGTTTTATGGGGTGTTACATGCTGGGACTATTTCTTGGCCCAGCCCAGTCTGCATGCTAAGCTAAGCTAATCTAATCAACTACCAGCGATAGCTACCACTCTCGTGTCAATATGAAGCTTGCTTAGCCTGGCCCTGTCCAAAGGTACTTTAACAAAATCCACCTACCAGCACCTCTAAAGCTCACTAATTAATATGATATATCTTTTTTGTATAATTCACGTATAAACCAAAATGTTAAACGGTGAGTTACATGGTGGAACTATTTCTTGGTGAGGTGCAGTGACTTCTGGGACTCTCTCTGTCATTTTGAGGTTGCCAGGCTCCAGGAACAAAAAAGAAATAACATGTTAATTACTAGCTTTAGTGAGCTGGTAGGCAATTTTTTTCAACTTTGGAGAGAGCTGGCTAGCTGTATATATAAGCTAATCAGCTACCAGTGCTAGCTCCATAGTTAACGCACAGACATGAGGTAGTATCTTCTCATCTATCTCTCTGCAAAAAAAAGCAAATAATTATGTTTCCCAAAATGTTGAATTATTCCATTAATCAGCTGATCAATCAACTGTCATTTGTAGTGTGTTTGAGCTCTTTATTTCTGTTAATAAACTGGTCTTAAATTCACTTCACACACAGGAAATATTCAAATGGATATCTGAAACCTTGAATATGAGCTTTGGCCATTTTATCCAGTCCAGTTCAGACTACAGATCTGATCTGGTGGAGCTGGATATGGTTGAAGCAGGCTTGGCTAAGCTCTGCTCATATGTTGCATGAGGAAAAATCAATCCATCTGATGAAGTAAAACGTCTCTGCCAACCCGCTATCTCCCCCTCCAACCATCTCTCCCTCCAACTGTCTTCCCTTCCTTCATCCCTTCAGCCCCTCCTTTTGCCCACACTTCTATCCCCTCTATCTCTGAAGATCTGTCAGTGCTTAGCAACATGCCTGACCAGGCTTTCACTGAAGTGTTTCCTACTGGATATGTGTATGTGCGCACACACATATCCACACACTTCAAGTGACACTTCTGTTGTAAGCCCTGTGTTGTATGTTTAAATTGCCTCAGGTGTGTGCAGGCAGTCCTGCAAATGCTTTAACACTTGTACACGTGTATGGTCTGTATGAATTGAAATATGTCATTTGATAAAATAAGCCCGTACTTTCAGTGTATGCTTATTCTTAATTGTACTTTTTACCTCCTGTCTACCTTCTTATTCTTATTCCATTGCTATTTTATGGCTCTCACACCTTTTCTTCTTCTCCTACTTTCCTGCCTTTATCTCATTTTCTTTCTCTTTTCCCTCCATGTATCGTTTCCCTCTTTTTTTTTCTTCCTTTCCACCTTTCAACATCCTGGATAAGGTAGCCATGGAAACACAGCCAAAGTGTGTTGGTGACAAAATAGATTTTGTAAAGGCCAATCCATGGATTACTTACCTACTTTACACACACACACACACACACACACATTAAAACTTTGGTGTTCCCATCTCTCCTTTCATCTCTCTCAAGGGATAGCCTTAATCTGTTGCCATGGATACCAACACGGGGGAATGAAATACCCTGTCGAAGAAACTTTGAAGCACTTAAAAGACACAAGCATGAAAGAGTGAGGGTTTTAAGGAGATTGTTGGTCAACTTTTCACACCCATTCACTGATAACACTCAGTTTAGTTTTTTTCACAGAGAGAAGCTACTCCTGTCTGCTCTACTGCAGGTTTGTCCAAGTCCCGCTGTTCAGTAATCTATTACACACCCAGCTCAGAGACACACTGCCGCACTGACCAAACTTCAACATGCTGTAGAGCTTCTAAGGTTACTGTGCAAAGCTGAAGGCAGGGCAGCGGCAATCGTATCACAAGCGGCTCCAATCTGACAGTGCTGAATGTGAAAAGGTCAATACACATTTCCAGCCAGAGGTTGCTGTCAAGTAAGTATTATATTTGGAGATGGTGTTTTTTTTTGTACCCAGTGTTTTACCATGATTTTTAAAAATGGGCCAGAAAGCGCACAGAAAACAGGGTTAATGGGGGCTTAATGGGGGCTTCATTGTTTTTTGTCTGGAAGCACTGTCTTCATGAATGATTATCTTACTGAACCAGGTGTTGTCTCAGCCTAACAGTGAGGATTTGATTATGAAATAAATTCTGTAGCTAAGACGGTCCAATGGTTTAACATTTTGTTCTGAGAACAAATCAGACATCAAAGATCATATTTGTGAATTTTGGAGCTTTTCTGTTTATGAACAAACGAGTGGCTGACTGTTTGAGAAAGTAACCTACTGTTTATTGTGTTTGTGACTGAATCACCACATTACAATTCCTTATAGCATCTAAAGTCTGGCTGTGAAAATCATTTCAATTTAATGATACTGAATTCAACTGCGACTGCGACTCAGTTTAGAAAGTTTCACTGTTGTAACAGGTCTAACAGAGTCTACAGGTACATGATAGCAGCTCTGTGAGGCTGTACTTAGGCACAGTGGTGCTTTGTGCTAAATGCTAATGCCAGTATGTTAACAGGCTCACAGTGACTATGCTAACATGCTGATGTAAAGCAGGTGTAATGCCCCCCATGTTTACCATCTTAATTTAGCATGCTAACATTTACTAATTAGCTCGAACCACAAAGTACAGCTGAGGCTGATGGGAATGTCATTTGTCTGTGAGCCAAAGTGTTGGACTAATTCAAGTTTTGACCTGATGATGGCGCTAGAAGAAAAGTCAGGGGATTACGAAAGTGCTTACAATTAATCCTGTGGGGAATGTGAATGTTTCCATCTGCTAGCGTGGCTAAAAATACAAAAGAAAATGCGAGAAAACGTGAATAAAAGCTTTTCATTAATCAACAGCAGCTGTTATTTGTTTCCAGATTGAGAGTTTCAACGTCAGCTGTTTTCTCACTTGTCACAGGAACAGTTATTTTGCTGTCAGGCGCCAACGCAAAACCTGCACACACACAAACACAGGAAGACGGATACACACAAGTTTGTTAGTTAGTTTGTGTGGTGAAACTGGCATTTTTACTTATCGCATCTTGACAGACCTGATTGTCAACCTCTCTCGTGCACACCTCACATTCCTGCTACCAGCTGCTTTTCATCCAGGTAACTGCAGAAGCTCTGAAAGGCAGCCTGTGCTGAGTTAATGAACACTTGGTTACTGAGGCCAAAGACACACACACACACACACACACATTTTGAAGCAGCAGACTATTGATTTCACCAAGGATATTGCTCATTACAAATCTGACGGAGAGTTCGAACAAATGTGCTTAACATCTTCGAGCCAGGTTATTAACTCCACTGACTTCCTTTTCATTTTTATAAAGTGCCACTGTGCAGAGAGAGGAGCCTCCTGAAAGGTGTTTTCAGCTCAATTCCTAATTAAACACTTTGCAGGAACGTGTCTATTTTAAGAGCTCCAAAAGCTACAGTGCTTGAGCGCACAGCAGACAAAAAGTGTGTTGGAACAGATCGAAAACATTTTGTGGACCGGTCTCCCACTGCAGAATCCCTCTGAGTCTGACCAGCATCTCTGCCAAGACACAGTGAGTCACCCATCTTTTCCCTCCACGGGTGCCACTCCGCTTTGTAACCGAGCAGAAGGAAAACAACACTCTTGTTATCTGTGTCTTTGGGGCAAGTGCTGCTCTCCTCTCCATCTGTCTTTCTCCCTCTCTATTCTGATTTTCTTTCTCTCCCTGTCTTTCTTTATTGTGTTGTTATCCGCCGCTGATAAAGGCCGACCGCAACCCCCGCCCCCTGCTCAGCCTCTCCTCTGTAGGGCACATCTGGCAGTAAGACTGCTTATATCTGAGCTTATGGTCTGTTACATAATGTCCCATATTCAGTCATCAATTGCAATCAGTGGAGCGTATCCCTAATCTATAAAATAACTCCCCTCTTCACTCTGCTCTATTTCTTTTCCTGCACTTTTGCAGTCGTGTTCAACCAATCTTAAGATCTCTGCCTCGAAGAGCACGAGTTATAATGGCTGAAATGAAGATGTGTCCCAAAATAAATCGTCTTGATCCACAATTTCTTTTTATCTCTTCCTCACTTGAGCACCTTTCAGCATTTATCTACTAACTGGGGTATCTGTAAGATGCAGGATGGTGGGTTGTTATGGTCATTTCAGTCCCCAGACACCGATTCAATCTGGCGTAGTGAAGCACAGAGCCATCCTCTTTCACTATTCCCCATTCACATTGATGGTTATTGTCTGTTTATGGATACAGCTGGCAGCCTGCGCATGTGTGTCATGAACTGTGCATAGGCTTTGCAGAGTTGGCCAGCTGGCCATATCTTATCTATCTGTCCCTGCTCTCTACTGTATGTTGCCAGCAACATCAGCCCTCTGTTTTGGAGCTTATACAATCCACACAAATGTCAATCCATCAGCGTTTACCAGCAGGGCCCGTCCCTGTGGTGCTGTTAGCAATATGGCTCCAGATAGACCAGCGCTGGATGTTGGCGCTTTCTGGCTTTTATTACCCAGACTCTGCTGGGAAGATCCAATTCAGCTGGGACTGATTGGGAATATTAACACATTTATCACGGATATGTGAATAGGGGAGGGGAAGTAATATGATTCCTGCTCGTGGTGAAGATTGACAAATTAGAGCAATCGGGAAAAAGATAAGGAAGGACATGTTACAAAAGAAGGAAATAAAAAGAAATTAAGAAGGCATTGATGAAGAAAAGATGTAAAGGTAACATTTTGCATCATTTAAGATTTGTATGCATAGAGTTGTGAAATCAATGTCAAGTGATAATTTCCCAACATTTTTCATCCTAAATGAAAACAACATGTGGTGAATGAAGACCAGTTGCTGCAGCAGGTCATTTATCATTCCAGTGCTGCCACGCCATGGTGGAGTGAAGGAGTGCACATCGGTGACTCCCAGTGCAGGAGTTGTGTGTTCATCTTGCTTGTTTCATCACAGAAGTCATTCAATCTGAGGCTTTTTTCATTAATGAGTAAAACAAGTATTATAATTTACATCTTTATTTATTGTTCATGTACATTTTCTTATTGCAATGCAATTTTTTTTCGTAAGTGTCAGTAAAGTCGTCATAAAACATTGCTTCGTCTGCATTAGTCTATTCCTGAATGTCACCCTGAAGTCCATACTGCCCAGACTGATTAGCTCATCTCTGCTGAAACTTTATCATCACATAACTCAGCCATCGTTTTAGGACAAACGTCTGCCAAAAGACACATCTGTTTAATTATGTGTTTTGGCTGTGAAATTAAGCTGGTGAATTGCTTGTCACTTTCCCGAGCTTCAAGGCCCCCAGAAGGCTGATAAGGTGTAATGAAGCATCGCTAAATATACTCTAGGAGGAAGATTTCTGAGGACTTGCCAGCAGTGACAGAGTGATGCGAAGTGGATTGACATTTTCGAAAGGCCACTGCGGCCATTTTGTCAATGAAAGACAAACCGATGTTTTACAATCAAACATAAGTCATACTGTAAGTAATAAGGTATGGATTGCCAGATGCAGTTAAAATGGTTAAACTTTACAACATCAATCAGTGCCACCTTAGCAGAGGGTGACTTTGTATTAGCCTTGATGTACAGGAGAGGGCAGTAAAATCAAGCTAGCTGCTTGTTGAACATCTGTTATTGTGATACTTCAGTTTGTGAGAAACCACAACACAACACCCTGCACATAGGCTGTCATGTCCTCATATTAGCTACCAGGATAAACAAGAATAGCCATAAAAGGCTGGTAAGGCTGTACTCATTATATACACTGGAAAGCTCAATTGTTGGATGGATTAAACATGGAGATAACACTTGTGGAGCAAAAACGCTTGGCTTGAGTGAGAAAAGGCATGTTAGGGACATTTTGGACCAGAATTGTCAGAATTCACTCAACTTTAATCAGTGTACCCTGTGCATAGTCAGCCTCAGGTGCACTTAGGCTCAGATGGGCTTTAAGACCATTAGCATGATGGCATGGTAAACATTAGCATGCGGCTGATGGGAAATCAGGTTAGTTAGTTTTAGAGCTGACATGAACTGAAGTGTTGAACTTACAGTAAGTTTACTGGCGCTACATGAAAGGGGACAAATTCCAAGTTGTCGAGATATCTGGACCAAAGTGGACCACACTGCTTGCATGGCTTTAAAGGTGTGTCCATTGAAGCTAAGGCACCCCCTGAAACGTATGGCTGCCTTTGTGTTTTGGACTAACAGAATAATGAAATAATATTGCTATATTCAGTAGAATGAAATGCATTTAACATGCTAAGAAAGGAAACCTTAGCATGCTTATAGTATGTACAGCTGTGAGGGTTAATTATTCATTTTAGAGGCATCTTCCCAGAGTGTGAACTTAATTTTTGTATAATTTTGACCTGTTCGTGGTGCTACAGGAAAAGTTGCAGACACCCAAACCAAGTTGTCGAGATATTTCTCTCTGGAGCAAGATCACGCTGCTAGCATGGCTATAAATTGTGTATTCATTGAAACTAAAGGCACCACTGAAACTTATGGCTGTCTACATTTGTTTTGGACTAACAGAATAATAAACATTTTCTTCTGTAATGTGAAATATATTTAACATGTTAACAAGAGAAACTTTAGTATGGTAATGGTATTATGTAAAGCTGAGGAGAAGGGAGTTCTGCCATGAACTGAAAGTTAAATTTTGTACAAATTTGACCTGTGAAGCAACATGAAAAGTCAGGTGATCACCACCAAATTCATCAGGTTTCATTCTCTGCAGACCATAAATGTCTGTAATGAATTTTATGGCAATCCATCCAACATTTGTGGAGATATTTCCCTCTGGACCAAAGTATTGGACCGACTACTAGTATGGCTAAAAATAGTGTCTTCATTGAAACTAAGGCACCAACTGAAACTTATGGCTTTCTATATTTGTTAACACAACATTAGACAATATTGCTATCTTCAGTAATATATAACACATTTTGTATAGTTGCAAACAAACAGTTTTACATTCTTGTGAAGTCAAACTCTGTAAAATGATTGACACATAAACTTTAAATTATGACTCTTGTGCTACAGTACATCACTATAATTTTTTGCCTTATAATACCTCTGCATTGTGCTCATGGCTCATTTCTTGACGACATACAGTGTAGTCTCTGTGCTTCACTTAAACAGGAGTCATGTGAATATCAGTGAAGCCATTCACTCGCATTCACTGAGGAGGTGTCTTCTTTCTGAAGACAAGTAGTAGTGAGAGAAATAGCAGGTCACAGTGGCGATCAAGCACCTTCGAAATTCCCGAATAAAGCATTTGACAAAACACTTAAGTACTGAGTAGACTGAGGCTTTGAAATGTAAAGCTGAGGGACACTTGGCATCCAGATCATCTCTGGTTCCAGACCTCTACTTGACCTCTCCCCAGACCTGTATCTAACTCCTAACATGATAGCATTAAGCTGAGACAGTTTACATTGTGATAAAACAAAGTTACAATACAATTGCTACAGTATGGAAATGATGCATTTCCACATACCACTCAGTACAAGTTCATCTTGCCAAGCGCTCCGAAACCTCTCAACTTCACTTCTCTTCACTTAAGATGTGTTCTCAATCGCACCCTTCTTCTCTTGTTCTGTTTCTGGCTGGCTGACTGTGCCACTAGCATCTGAAGTCCTGCTGTCTACTTCCTCACACTGGTGTTGTGTTTGGGGTTATGTTTCTGTGCAATGCCGTAGGGCACATGGGCAGCGATGGTGCCCATCTCAGCCGCTCCCTCCACATGAAACATCTGATCATCGAAGTAGATGTGAGGCCTGATCTTCTCCAGCATGGGGCCCTTCGGTGCTCCTGCAAGGAACAAAGCCTCGTCGATCTCCAAGCCCCAGGCCCTGAGGGTCTTCAGCGCCCGGATCCCAGAGCTGGCTGCGCTACGAGCTGTGACCAAGTATGTACGGATGGGACAGTCCAGGCGCTGGCCTTTAGCGTAAAACTTTTTCTGGAGCTTCCCCAATGCCTCCAGAAAGCCCTTTAGGGGACCCTGCCAGAGAGGAAGACATATTGTGTGTTCTCTTGTGTTTCAGTGTATTGTTTTGTGTATTTTACGCCTTGCATCATTAGTTGTTATTGCCTTGTCGTGCCACATTTGTATGTACATGCAGCACAAGCACACTTTTATTGAATTAGCAACATTTTATTTTAATGCAGGCATTTTGAAGCCTGCTTAGCTCAAAGCTAATTTCATAAATTGCTGGCTGTCTGACAGAACGACGTGCCAACTGACAGTCTGAATCCCAATGCCTTTTGAAACCGTTTATCATATCATTTTGCATAATTTATTCGTAGAATAATCAGTGAATTAAATGGATTTTATATCGAGAACATCTGCATAATCATTTACAGGTGATTAAGGCTGCATGGAAATGGCAATGTAAGGCGACAAAAGAGATTAGGGTTTAAAGCTCACCTACATTTTGTTGCCTCTTGGTTGACTGAATTTTGGTTAGAGGCATTTTTTTTCTTTTTAATTACAATGACAAAAAAACAAACCTCACCCATTCTGGGATGGATTGAAATGCAATCTTTACTCATTCCATCTATGGTAATATAGCATAAAGTAATATAATATGTTTATAGTGTCAGCGCATTAGCTACTGTTCAAGAGAAAATGTCCAAACAGAGTTCCAGTGAAAATTACATACATGATCCAAAAGCGTGTCCTCGTTGTCCCTCTCATGTTCGAAGAACTTGTCCAGCCCGTGGGCCTTGAAGATGCGCTCAGATTCATCAGAGAAGAGGACGGCATCACCATCAAATGCCACCCTCAGCTGGGACTCTGATACCTCTGTCAGCTTCTCTGGCATAAACATGGTGGCTGCTGCGATGCCTGAACACAAACACGGACAGAGACATCAATAAGAAAAGGACCAACAATGCGTCAGTTGAAGGAAGTTAAAGGGAAGTGGTGGTTATACAAACTCCACTTCACTTCACTTTACTTTAAGCTACTTTACTTCTTCACTTCACTCCCCTTTACTGTACTTCGCTCTACTTCACTTCACTTTACTTTAAATTAAACCCATAGATACTTTGATACCTGCAGACAATCACATGCTGGGGAGATCAAAGTCAAGTGAGCAGAAACATTACCTGCTTAGGTCAAACCAGCTTTCACACGTCACTTCACTTTACTTCACCTCACTTTACTTCAGTTTACTTTAAATAAATCCAATAGATACATTGATACTTCATGTGACAGTGACATGTTTGTTGGATCAGAATCAAGTAAACAGAAAAAAAACCTTGCTAACGTTAGACCAGCTTTCACATATCACTTCACTTCACTTCACTTTACTTCACTTTACTTTAAATTACCCTATAAATACCTTGAATCCTGCAAATAGTCACATGTTGACTGGAACAGAATCAAGTGATCAGAAACATTACTTGCTAAGGTAAAACCAGCTTTCACGTGTCACTTCACATATCACTTCAATTCACTTTACTGTAAAGATAGTATCTATACTGTAGTATCTATACTTTACCGTATAGATACTGTGATGCCTGCAGACAATCACATGCTGGTTGGATTAGAATCAAGCAAACAGAAACATTACTTGCTAAGTTACAATAAAACCAGCTTTCACTTCACTTCGTCGCTTCATTTCCTGCTAGAAATAGGACAAATCAGGAATGTTTTCATCGACGTTGTTACAGCTGTAGATTTATCAAAAAACACTCTCAGAACAAACACTTGTAATGGCCTTCAGCTCACAGAAAGTATTAACAAATGGCTTCACAGCTAATTAAAGCCTTTCAAGTAAAATGTCAAGGACACTTCCTTTGCTTGACTCTTTCTATGTGTGTGTGTGTGTGTGTGAGAGGGGGGGTTGTTGGTGGGTGGGTTCCTCCCACAGAGTCACTGCATTAGTGACATTAAGCATGGAAGTCACATGAAGAATGTCCCTGAAGTCACCTTGAGAGGTATGTGGTCACGCTGTGCTCAATCAGCACTCCAGTTAATTTTCCTTCAGCCCTCTACACAGAGAGACTGTGACATAGTCAATACAATATGTTGTTTTCTGCTTCTGATTGCTAGAAAATCAAGATTTTGGAGAAACTAAACATCCTCTGTACTAAGCTAATAAAAATCTGGTTTCATCTTTCCTTCTGGATTGGCTTTGCAAAATTTATGGTTCCCTTTGGTTTCAACTCTATCTGTCTCCACTTGGTCTGCTCTATTTCGGTATGTGCTCTTCCTTTTTGACAGCAATAATAATGCAGCATGAAATTTGCCGCACTGAACAAATTTAAACCTTCAGAAGCGGTTGTCACCTCAAGTCCCGCAAATTTCACATCAATATATTCTGTTTCCAACTCCTTGTCAGCAGAGCATATTAACATCTTGTACTTCTTTGGCAGAAAGCGGCCCATGTTTTCAAATATTGATACATATTCAGAGCCGCAGTCAGAGAAAATGGGATGTTACTGTGTGCTGGTGTTCCCTTTAGTGTATGTCTTTATATGCTGTGACACGCAAGCATCCATCAGGAAAATACAACGAGAGGAAATAATCAATATGCTGGTTTATGGTAATGTCACTGCAGCATCAGAGAAGATGTCAGTCACTGCTACTCAGTATGCAAACAAGACAGAAAAAATTCACAACGTTAACTTGCAGCTCGTCGTGTGTGTGTATGTTAGAATTGAATCGCATCATACTTTCCATTTAAATTGAAGTTTAAAGGCAGTACTGGAGTATTTGCAAATATTATTCCATTTATCTGCAATCACATATATGGGG
>NTHP01000076.1:790493-805756 GCA_003416845.1 Oplegnathus fasciatus | reverse complement strand
AAATAATAGGAAACTGGTTTTAGAAAGAAAAGAAACATGTTAAGCCTAAAAACTGGAATAGTGTCCATCTAAACCTACTCACTGGTGCAATGTGGTACAAATGTTAACATCCCAATTTGTCTTTTTGCAGTCATATAAGTTTTTGGCTTTGCTGTGCTTTAAATCATCACCTTTCATTCTAAAGTAACAGATACCTTATAAAATTAGACTTTATCTTTCTCATCTATGTGTGTGTGTGTGTGTGTGTGTGTGTGTGTGTGTGTGTGTGTGTGTGTGTGCTCACCTTCAGCCAGCGCCTCCCTGACCTTGTCAGCGTCAGCAGACAGGTAGAGGTTGGTCTGCCAGGCCTTCAGGTAGCCAATAGGACTGCTTCCCCCCGTCATACAAAACCTCTCAATGAACAAGTCTGGGGAAGAGAGGAACAAACAGCAACAAGGTTTTCAGTTTCAGTACATCGCCCAGTGTTATATGTCAACATACATTAGCAGCATTATAGATCCATTACAATAGTTACATGTATTTATTTGAATCTTTACAGACCATGAGATTCAGAAACAAAACAGAAATCCTTATTTCTGCTGGAAGCTGTGGCTTTGAATTTGTCACAGAGTTCATGATAAGCAATTTCATGACTCATAGGAGGTGAAGTGGAGGGGAGATGTCGGGTAAGGACATGGTGAGAGGATAAACTTACAAGCACTTAAAAGGTGGAGAGGGTCCAAAGAGGGGGTTGACTAGAAGGGGGAAGAGGGGACTGTAGGAGGGGCAAGGCTGTGCAGATGAGAGGCAGAAGACTGGTGGGAAAGTGTCTGTTTGCATTTTGGCTGATTCGCTGCTGTGGGCTGATCCAAAGAGCAGTGGAGAGACAGTATGTGGAAAGTGAGTGGAGACTGATGTTAGGTAATTAGATCCATGATTACAGTGATGTTCAGGTAAAATGAGCTGATATTCATGAGGGAACAGAGAGGACATAAGATGGAGGACTGATAGAAAGGGCAGAGGAGTAAAGTAATAGTCTAGTGTTGGGATGGAGATGTGATTGAATGGGTTTGAGAAGCTCTGAAGGTTATAATAGAATGAGAATAGGTGGGCGACACCTAAGATAGATGGAGATAATATAAACTGAAAGTTAGTGTGGGTGGGAGATTGATGTGCTGATTATGAAAAGAGAGATGGCAAGGTTATAGCATTTATTTAAAGCTGCACCAGGCAAGACACTTGTCTTAGACTTCATCTACATTAAAGGGGCACCACAGCAATTTAGTATTGCACTCGTGAGAGACATATTTAATAAAAGAATCGATGCAAAATCGATGCAGCAGAAGCTGAGATATCCTGACTTTTAGTCCTTTAGTCCTTTTAGTCCTATAAGTCACACACTAGCTGGATCCTACATTTCCCATAATGCAACTAATAGGATGTTTTCATCAGACCCTCCCCACCTGGTAAACACCCATGTTTTTCAAATTCCAAAACCCCAGTTTGTAACACATTTTCTTTTATACATTTCTAGTGTCCAAGCCCAAGCAAAGGTAACCCTGATGACATCACTATGACATCACCAGAGTTATTTTCTAAGACTTGACAAATCCCCCTTCAGAGCCACAGAAGACATTATACAACTGTTTTCACAGGCTGAGTGGTACTAATCGTGACAGGTAAACTTATCTTTTTGTGTAAAATTATTGGAGTGCTTCTTTAAGCCGGATGATGCATCTTTTTTTTGTCTTTCTTTGCCCTCCTTCCACACTCAGTCAACATTTTTCACACCCAAAAACACTGAAAAGTAAACTAGCTTTCTGTCACCCAACTCTCTCTGTGATAAATGTCAAAATAGCTGATCACACAATAAAGCTGCACTTACTGCTCATTTTGTCAGACTACTTCACTATGAAAGAAACTGGGATGTGATCGACGTATCTGTGCAGCAGTGCAGAAATCACTGTTTGTTTGCGAAGCACCACTTTGTAGGTTTATAACTGACAGAGGATGAAGACAAAGAGACTTAGCTATTTTTGTTTTGGTGTGTGGGCAGAGGTCTTTATGAAAGTATACTGGAAATGCTAATGTGCACAACAACAAAAGGTGTCCTGTTTCTACAAACAAACACTGCCTGCTCAAATGAAATTCTGAAGTCAGGTAAGAAACTGGTGGGAAACTGTCTCTGTGAAACAGTGCATGATAAATCAAATTCAAATTAATCATCTCTTTTCATCTATACAAACGTCTGGTTTGCCTTTTCTTTCTTTCTTTCTTTTTTTACAGATGATATTATATATAGCTTTTACATTTGTGGTTTTGAACCCTAGGTATCGGGTACCTTTTTCCAACTTTGAGCAAGATGCAGACAACTGTAAGCCGCACTGCTAATCCATCAAAACTAAAACATATTCACAACTCTTCTACGGTACACCATGCTTTATTCACCATCCACCTTTTTAGCTATTTTGCCTTCATCAGGGAGGTAACATGTAGCTTTTCCCCAGCAGCCATTTAATGAAACAGAAATTTAGGTTGCAGGTTGTAGCATGAGCCACCATCATGTTTTACGAGGGGAAAAAAGCAAACATTTACAAACTAAATCTTGTGGATAACCACTGAAGGTGCAAAAGACAAACAAAAAAGATGTTTTTGATGTCAAACTCTTACTGTTATTTGCATTTGCCACAGTGCAAAGTTGTGTAAGAAAACAAAGACAGACAGATACGGCATGACTCATACACCAGGCTGAAGGCAGACAGAGACTAAAAGAAACAGAGAGACAGTGTTCTTTAAACCCCCTGAGTGATCTAGCCACCATTCAAAGAACCAACTGTCCTCTACTGATTTCCTAAATGGTTTATTTAGCTTTGTAGTCAGACCCTGGTGAGTTTGACCCCCGCACTACACTGTACCTCATCATATCAAATCTCCCAAGCGTCCCCTGCCTTTAAGACGGGTGCCGGAGCGTGGGAGCCACTCAAGGGAAAATGTCCTCACCATTGATGTCTGTGCGTCTTTACCCCCTCCCCTCCTTGCCAAAATGTTTTCATATCATCTATCTTTGCATGATTTATTTGCTTGCTCAGGAGATCCAAAACATGGTAATAGGAGAGCAGGAAATCAGTAGGACCCCGAAGACGCTGCTGTCACATCAAAGAATGAGCAGCTTCATTGTGCAGTTGAACACGCTGCTCTCACAGCGGCTAGGTGTGTGTCCACGCAGGATGTTATGCACATTGCCTGCGCATTTGAGGTTGTGTAGTTTTGATTTCCATAGAGAACGATAATGTCATCACATGAAATCCCAATTTTCTGCACACAGAGCACATTACAGGACCTGCCAGTCATCTTAGCCCTCGGGTCCTGTGATGTATGGTATGCAAAGCAGATGCATGAAATTGCTGGCGGGCACCTTGTCATTCACAGCCATGCACTAACTGTGTCCCTAGTCATCCAAATACAAGGTGAGAAACTTTATACCTCATCCTGCAGCTGTTAAGAATAACTGGTGCAAGCAGCTGATGAGAGATAAATGAGTATCTAAATGTTTCTCTGATGGGCCCATATTCAGTTTCAAATGTGAAAAGCTAAGGAGCAAGTAAATGTTTCTTTCTTAATCATTTTAATAACTATGTCACCCAGGGAGACCCACTGCCGGCCGACACTGCAGGAATGATGTTCAACAAACCCTTATCTGTGTGACATCAGAGAAGCCATGTTTCCCTTTAGTTCTGTAGGAAAGGTCAGAGGTCAGGGGACTGTTTGAATGCGTTGGGCCCCTCATGCAGAGAGCCACCAGAGAGATCTAACATGGCTCAGACCTGTTTTTGTTTCAGGCCTCTCGGATTATTCTTCCACCCCAAGGGAGGTGATCTCGAACTCGCCCCGGCCTGAGGCTCTGAGGATGTGAAAACATGTGAGGAGCCGAACAGGAAGTGGTTTGCGCGGAAGATGTCACCACAGGGTCTGAGATTTCCCTGGGAAGGGTCCTGTCAGTCAGCTGTTCATACACTTCGTTGTTTGTCTCTCGGCTGAGTTTGCGTCAGCTTCAGGATCCTGACCAACGTGGATTATCTCATTACATCAATGTGCGCTTATAGTCTTATGTCTAACTCTGATAGAGCTGCTGGGCCTAAAGCACCTGTTTTCTCAGCTTGATGAGAACTCTGCTTTATCTTTCGATCTCTGTAAGACTTACTGTGATGGTTGATGGTGTTGATGAGCCGGATTCCTACGTGTGCGTGGTTGTACGTCACCAAAACAATGTCAAATAGTTCTTCGCTTTGCGGGTACAGCTCCCGCAGACGAGCGTTCACCGTCTCCAGAGCCTGTCAGGACACAGAAACAGTCGGCTAAGAAGCTCAATACAGCAAAAAAAGTCAAATGTTCAGTCAGAAAATCAAAGTCTGCACTGTTTGTTATGTCTGTGAGGGTGTGTTTGTGTGACTTTAACCTTGACAAAGGGGAAAGCGGGTCCAGGGGCGAAGGGTTCGTTCTCGTGTTCGATTTGGTATCTCAGGTACTCCTCCACCCCTTTCTGCTCAAACACCTTCTGCTCGCGCTCAGTCCGAAACAAGACCCGAGAGGAAACGGCGACGGTCACCGCGTTCTCTGGCTTTGGCTGCAGAAAAAGAGACACAAGAGAGAAAATGGTGTGATGTTGAGGAACAGAAGAAAAGGGAAGGTGAGCGAGCAGTGATGACCCATTGAGATGATGACCGGAAAACACAGAGGGAGGAGAGGTGAAAGGTGTCAGAGGAATGGATGAACCTATTTTTACCTGTGAGGCCAAACTGACCCTCAAACTAAACCCTGCTAATAATACTTTGAATGTTTCCTTTTTTACAAGTGCATTCGTATACGAGTGCTGGCTAGAGACCTCGGGGGGCAACGTCATTAAAACTTTATTTGGATGCAGTTGAAGGAATTATTAGAGCAACACATGCCGGACTACATGCAAAAACATGTGATGCATTTCACTTATTGTCATGCCTGTTATCTGTTGTAATGCCATTACAACATCTTAATTATCTTGGATCAACAAACTGTATGAATGGAGATCTGCGATTAGTAGAATGGTGTCATCTCTAATCACGGGATAAGAAGACTACGTATGTATGGCCACATGACCACCCATTTCCCAATGCTTCATTTACAGCGGCAGCAAGAATACGCTGCACTACAGCAGCAACTACAACTGCCTGAGTACAGCTTCTTTTTAAACTCTTAGGGACTGTACAAAAAATAATGGGGTGAGGAGGGGTGCTGTTCCAAAACTTAAAAAACCCTTTAAAAGACCCTCCTTCATGTTATTAATATCTTCTTTGGACCCTCCTCTTGACTTCGGAAAAAACTGCACAACCCTCCCACTAATATGTTAAAAACAATATAATAGTGTTGAGTTGGTAAAGCTCATTTAAGATGATGTACCCTGATTTAAACATTTAATACCTTAATAGAAAACTATTTGAAAATACAGCCACACCCTGATCTCTCTTGTATAGTAAATCTCTGGAAGGCTGCAATAAAGAATAAGTAACTTTTTTGCTCTCCCCAAAAATCAGACAACCCTCCCCTCAGCAAAAATACAAATTACAATACTCTCCCCATTTTCTGATGGCCCTTTCTCCCTTAATAATTTTCTTCCAGTCCCTTATGTAATATGTATATATATATATATATATATATATATATATATATATATTTTTTTTTTTTTTTTTTNNNNTTTTTTTAGGTCTGTACAGCTGGTCATTGCACACACATTTCAGTTGAGTGGACAAAATGTAAAATTGACAAACTTGTTCTGCCCCAATGTTCCCCAGAATTACTTGTTTATACTCTGAGTTGCTAATTCCTAAGGTACATCTAGGTGGCGAGGTCCCCAACACCCTATTCCTGCAACAAATCTTCTTTTTGAAGCTCATAATATTCAGTGTTCGATGAGACTGTGATTCAACTCTGTGTAGCTGTGTTGTTAAATTATATTGCATTAAACTCAAAGGTGATTCTAATGTTTTGCCCTTGTGCATTTATGTCAAATGGTCAGTGTGCAGTGACTCACCAAATGAACATGCAGTGTGAGAGCCCTGCTGACAGTGTGATTACTGTGGAGCTCTTTGTGTGTGTTTGTGTGTATGTGTGTGTATGTGTGATTCTTGTCGAAGACTATTCCTCCATGGACTCAAATGAACAGTGCTAGATGGCGCAGCGGCCTCATGTTGCGCTCATGTTGCCTAATGTGTGTGTTTACGCTCGGGTGCTGGTGTTCGGAGGGGGAGGGCGGCATTCCTATGGGGGCAGCCGGCATTAGTGCCCACAGCGGGCAGCTGAACTCAGAGTATGTCTGGGTGGTGGGAAGAGAGGGGTGAGGGGGCAGAGGGGGGTAACTAATTTAAAGTACAATAATGTGTTCGTGAAAGTGTGTGTGTGTGTGTGTGTGAGCATGTGTGAGGGTTGTGCCCGTGCACACAACTTTGCTTAAATGTGAGGTTGAATGTGTATCACATACAGTATGGGTACAAGTATCTTTTGTTTGTACTTTTCAAAAGAGGTTCTAAATCATGCACGTATTAATCTAATGATAAAATAAATAATGCATGCTTCTGAGTCAATATGTGTCTACATCCACTCTGTGTGTTTGCAGTGGGACAGAAATCTGTGTATTAAAACGCATGCATGTTTGTGTCCATGCCCCGATGGCTGTGTGCTGGTAAATAGGCCACCGGCTGACAGGGGCACTGAGCCATTGTCTCTGTATTTAGCTTTATTCCATCACAACACCACTGCCTGCTGACATGTCACCTACTTACCTGTTAACACACACACACAGACACACACATCACCATGTCAGGATTAATCCTGACCCACATTTAAATCAGATTAAAACTTAAATTCCATTAAACATAATCCAATTTTAACACATTTTCCTGTCTGCAAAGTTCTCTATATCTGCATGTCAGTGTCCACTGGACTGAACTGTAATGAGTGTTTTTACACATATTAATACTTGCATACTGCACATGCGGTACAATAGAGAGTTGCCTTTTGTCGTACATTATAATGCATTTATAAGGCACACATATGTTTTCTCAGGTAATGTTCAGGTAATGGTAAATGTTCACATTAGACTCAATCAATTTGACTATGGAGAGAAATATATGACACTAAGAGGTTGACGCACAAAAACACGTCACCTTCCTGCAGGCCTTACCTACATATGGCAACGTACACAAACACAGGCGTATGTAAAGGGAGTGTTTGTACCACACACTGATAACGCTATTTTGTCACCAGAGAGAGAGAGAGAGAGCGTCTCCCCAGTGTACGTGTGAAGGTTGCTATTTGTCAGGACAAAACTAAATTAACACACAGGACCTTCAAAAGTGCAAGTGTAGGGTGAAGGTAAAAATAGGTACTAAAATAGACAAAATGTAGAGCTTTGCCTTCTTTTCCTCATTTAATAATAACATTTATACTAGAATCAAACTTCAGGAAGTTTGGAAAAGCTTTGTTTTAGTCAAACTGAAATTAGAATACGTTTGCTAAGGAATCAGTATCTATATTTGGTGTTTCTTTTGACGTGTGTACTTGGTCAAAATTGTAATTACTAAAAAGAAGACATTTATTTATTTTTCTGCCATGATAGCTCCACCACATTAGTTTTCTCCAGGGGAGAATGAGCATGAATCTTTGGTGCCGACTGTGGATATCAGTACTGTAATTTGATTGGTGCAGTATTTGTGTGGCTGGGCACTAAAATCATTACATCACACACAATTCCAACAGCTCCACAGACAGTTAACCAGCTGGGGCCGACGTTGTTAGTCCCAGCTGTGATTTGAGCACTCCTACGTTACTCTGTTACTCTGTGACGTGATTGGAATCGCAGGGTAACCGAATGAGTGCTGAGGTCACAGGACTACTCTTTGTTGTGAGTTCTGACAGCCTGGTCTTTTGCCACCACCACAACATAATCCATGAAAAGAGAGACAGCTGACACTAGCTAGACCATCCGTCTTTGTTGTGTTTGCAGGACGAACACTTAATTAGTGTGCAGGAGCTGCCAATGACTCGGCAGGTGATGAAAGTTGGAATCAGTGGTAACGATAGCAAACTAAGTTTAACTAGCTGAATGGACCCTAGTTAGCCTAGCTTGCTAGCTTCCATTTTACAAGTGTGTTAACAGCACGATGGGTCCTCCCAACTGTTCAGTGTTAGAAAGGAACATATGTCTTAAAAGGCGATACAACACCAACTATGTGGGCTTGTATCGTAACGTCTTATATCAGTTCGCAGGCTTTATGAGGCCAAGACGTCCTCCAGTCAGTAGCATACCACAGAAGTTGACAGTATGTCTCCTAGCGACATCGGCCCTTAAATATCAGTCAACCGTTGCCATGGGAAACACCCACCCAGAGGTTTGAAACTAAGACGCTGTTTCCACAAATATGTCCAAAACTGTTTTCTCCTCTTTTGAAAAAATGGAAAATTCCCATAGTTTATATTTCCTCATGCAAAGAAATTTCAGTTCGACTCTACTTTTTGAGTTGGGCCTCATACGCACCCTGGAAGTTCATTTTTTTCAGCCTATAGGAGAACATATAATCAACTAATATTAAAATTCAAAAATCACAGGAGCACGAGTTCACAAATCAAAGAGCCTTAACTAGTGATTAGAACAGCATGTTGGTTCGTTAGCACAGTCCAGCCGGTGACTATCCAGTACAATATGAATCGACATGACAGCACACGTGACGATGCATCAGGTCAGGATGTTGGTTAGTAGAGTGGGTGTGTCCGTGATCATGCAGGCACAGCAACAGCCGCCACAGAGGAGGTTAAAAGAAGGTGAAAGGGCGGTGGTGATGGTCATTCAGTAGCCATGGACACAACCTTTGACCTCACATGATGATGGGACATACTTACGAAGAACACGCCTCCCTCCACCTTCCGGGCTCGTCTCCCTGTCACCTTAGCAGAATGACAGTTTGTTTTTATTCATCGGGTATTCAGAAAACATTCATTTACAACTGAGCTTCATTGACAATCTATCCAATCGAAAAATCCACCCAAAAATGACATTTTTCTTGTATAGAATCTTTTATTTAAATGACCTGTTAAGATGAATATTTTTCCGCAATACCTGATACCTGAATCATGTTTTCACACATGAAGACAGATGTCTGACACAATGTGCTGTGTAGTCTGCAGTGGAAAATGTGGGTCTCTTTATGCTGCTCAGAGACAGCCTTGCAGATGTACGAGACCTTTGGTGCAGCTTATCCATTAGAGTCAGTTTACTCTATGAATAACATGTCACACAGTCTGGGACTGATCCCAGAGCTAGAGTCCAGTCCTTTGCTGTGATTTGATACTGGTAGTGTTAACAGCCTGCCCCATCTCAGTGGGCCTCCTACCCCCTGGGAATGCGTCGCCTCCTCTGCATATGGAACCGCGATCACCTCCATTGATTTGTGTGAAGGCAAGTGAATATAATTAAACCTGCTGGGAATGAAAACTAAACATGCATGTGTGTTTGTTTTATGTTGCATTTGGACTTAAAGCACAATATATTGTCCCATAAAAGACAAAAAAGGAAATTGTTGCTGAACCTTCCTCTTCCTCTCTTCCCCACCCTATATATTAATCCTGTCAGAGCTCTGCCAGATCAGCGGGACTGTTGTCTGTGCATAACCCAGATCCATGAGTCACCTGTTATTTACACATCTGAGGCTGTGAGACATCCCTTCCATTCATCCGGGAATGAAAAGAGGAGAAGTGGAAGGGATTTCCAGACAACAGGCAGAACAGAGGGGAAGCAGTGGGAAAAATAAAAGAGGTGAGAGTGTGAGCAGAAAGTGACGGGGTGGGGGGTGAGTAGCAGTGGGGGGCTGATATTTATAGATAAGTAAAAGGCCAGTGATGATGCAGTCTGTTCAGGCCTCGGCAGATATGGTAACACAGGACTGACTCTGCCAGTAAAAGCAATGTTAATGTACTGGTTTGTCTGAAATCACATATGAGCCAGGGAGTGACAGAGACTTCTGATGCGATGTTGTTTTGATTATATATTTAGTGTATACAGTATTTGATCAGTGCTGCTTTGTGTGTCTCATAAGGAAATAAATAACCGTAATAGTGTAATTTTGATAGGATTCTATGGCTATTTGTCAATATAATATATAATACTTATTATTATTGTTTCAGGTTGTTGTTTCAGACATCCTTTCATCACCATATTTCTGAAGGGGGCCTTTAAAATGTTCTAAAATACTGGTACTGTATAAACCTTCAAAGATACCATGAAGGATAACAGAACTATGGAGTCCCGGAGTGGCCATAGAGAGAAAAAAAATATTTCAAGGTCATGTGCGCACAAGATAAGTGTATATACAGACCAGCCTTTCTCTCTGAAGCATGAAGTGCACAGTGCTAATATCGGTAACTCCCCACCTTTCTCAATATCCTTGTTAATTGCCTTTTACTAACAAAAATCCCTTGCAAAGCAAGTCTTAATAACTCATCCCCAAGCTAAAGTAAAGCTTAATTAAAGAGTCGTGTGAACGAATTAATCAAAATGGGCGAACAAACTGTATCTCGTGCGCAAGCAATAGCATTTCGAGCGCTCAATGGTAGTAAAACGTGGCCTCAAAATATATTTTTTTTCTCTCTATGGCCACTCCGGGGCTCCATACAGAACTGTTGTTTTATTACTAAGAACACTGACAAAGTAAGGCTAAATTGCAGTAAAGTTAATGTACATAGAGATAAGGCAATAAATGACACATACAAGACACTCAAAGTTTTGTTCAAACAAATGGAAACAACAGTTTCAGCCTTCAGTTTCAGTCACTGGCAGATTTTATCAGCTGTAGCTAGCTAGCTAATTAAGCTAATGGTGATCCATTTAGAAGACATGGAAATAAAGAAATAGCATTATTTATTACAGTGTAGAGCTAATTATTCCTTGTAAGTATGATAAAAAAAATGTAAGATCAGACACTTATTTTATACAACATGACCCTGTTTAACGCTGCTTTACGTTAGATTACATACACGGACAATCAAGACAGAGGCCACATTTATGCTTTATTGTTCGGATTTTCAAACAGTATGTTTCACTTTACAAAAGAAAAGGCATTTAAGAGACTAACCATAGACTGTACATAAAGACGGACGACATGACAGCTCCCTAAAAGTGAAGCCAAAACATCTCGATCGTCCCCTGGTGGCTGGTTGCAGTATAGGTCATAAACCCCACCCCCTCCATGTTAGCAGACGGGACATGGGCCAACAAACTAAAAAAATAAAAATCAAAAAAATAAAAAAACGTCATGATTGACAGTCATCAATCACAGCTGCTCTGATTAAAGTAGTTGCGGAGGCACCTGCGGACTTCTTTTCAGGAATTGTGTGTAGAGTAGGAAGATAGGAGTAGGAGATGTAACTTTAACTTTAGCAGGTGATTGTTAGTTAGCAATCTCTAATTATTGATTACCGATTGAGTCGGGCAGGTGTATGGGCAGGACCTCGATACTGCTGCTTCCCGATCACTTCTACGCAGACTCTGGCTCCGAATGATGTCACCAGCACAAGATGGCAGTGTCCATATCCGGTATATTTTTGCTTCATTTTTTTACAGTGGGAGGAAGTGGAGACGTGTCGTCCATCTTTATATACAGTCTCTGAGACTAACCAATTAGTTTGGCAAATGTTGTGAGTTGAACAACGAGTTTGGCTGCGGTTGCTGGACTGTAAACCTCCCAATATAAACTTTAAACATGCAGGCACAGCTTCCACACAGTAGAGAAGTACTACACAGAGGACATGCTAAGACTTCATTTATGTAACCTGTAGCCCCACAAAATGTAGTTAGCTAACGATGTGCTCCTTGGCCTGAGTTAGGTTACTGTAGAAAATAAACTAGTTAGCCAGATGTGCTAGCGTTTGCAGCATATAAACACTGTATTAAGTCCAGTCTTTTTTGCTCTTGTGTTTTTGTTTTTTTTGAAAAAACAAAGCAATTCTGTTTTTTCCTTTCCAGTCATTCTATTTATTACTTTGTTATTAAAAATAACTTCGTCCCCCTCTCTAAAGAACGAAGATTTAAGCCTGAAAGTATCTCACCTACAGCCCCTGAGTCATGGTCCCTTCATGGTCCTCACCTTCAGATTCAATGTACATGAGAAGTGGCTTTAATTTAATATGAATGCTACTTCATTACACTGGCTCGGCCATTTAATTTTAATTAAAATTATATAACTAAAATGAAATGAAAGAAGTAGTGAATTAGCACTGCCTTTCTTTTTTATTAATGAGGCCTGCGTTGTTGAGTAAATGCTCCCATTAGTAAAGATTTCCATTATCACCCCTTATTTATCTTTTATATTCATTCTCTTGGGTAGCCAATTATGCATACGGGGGCTGTCATCCATGAAAATGTATAACTAGGGACAATGCATCATTTCATTTCATTTCATCACTCGATTTTTGCAGTTAAATGAAAAGTCTTGATTTAGTGTGTCTTTCTTAGAAAATAAATATTAAGCCTATGGTATGTTAACATGTATGGTTCCATTTAATCTGTGTCCACCAAGAGGCTACAAGGAAATGTGCAGTATGTGTACATGGGAAGAGAAAAGGGAGAGATTTTGATGTAAAAATACCAAAAAATGAATTTTATTGACATATTGTTAGCATCTAGCAAGAGATAACTGAACAGTTAACACATGGACACAATGTAAAAGCTTGGAACGTGCAAATAGGATTTAATTGTGTCTTTAAAAATACAATATGCATTATACTAAGAAACTTCCAGTTTAATGTGGTGATATTTCTGTACTATGATAACAAGATCACAAAATGATGCTATCACCGCCACAACTTTATTCTGCTCAGTTACAACTGCCATATTACCATCCATTCATTTCAATAAAAGCCCTATAATCTGTGTGGTCCGTTACCTCTGATGAATAATCACATGCAGTATACACTAATGCTGTTATGTGTCTTAAAACTCTAAATATGGTATCTTTACATGGGGGCAGTTAAACCCCTCAGTGTGTGTGTCAGATGAAGGCAGAGATGGATCTGTGCTGTCCATTAGTCCAGTGTCATGTCTCTGTTACAGTAATGTAAAGCAGTAATATTTAGATTGATAGTTAAGCAGTATCACTGCCACACAGTAATGGATGTTTACAGTCTGAAAATACACCACTGTGGCCGCACTAATCCTCAAGCAGCAGAGATTACTCAGCTTTTCGTTACTTTTAACTCTAGTACATTGCCTTCAGTTTGCTTTCCTCACCTGTATTTTGCTCAGTTTGTTGTTCTCTCTCTTTTCTCACTTGTTTCTTACACAACACTCTCTCGCTCAGATGCTCTGTGTGGTTTTGCTTCATGTATATAATTGCAATAATTCTGTTTCAGAGTCGGTCAGAGTAGCTCAGCACCCCGTCCCCTGATAATGCTGATATGTCCTGTGCACTATGGTGAGGTCCTGCAGTGCTATAAACAGCACGAATATCCTGCCACTGAGTGTGTCCACTTCTCTTACTTGCC
Organism: Oplegnathus fasciatus; assembly: GCA_003416845.1. Taxonomy (NCBI): domain Eukaryota; kingdom Metazoa; phylum Chordata; class Actinopteri; order Centrarchiformes; family Oplegnathidae; genus Oplegnathus; species Oplegnathus fasciatus. The sequence continues at coordinate 792,214 of NTHP01000076.1, read as the reverse complement.
AGCTTGGATTCATATTAACCTTTTGCAAACTGGACTTTCACTTCTCAGGAGTTTCTCAGAAGTAAAGTTGCTCTGGAGGCAGAACTACGGACCTGCTGGTTGAGTACAATCTTTTTGGGGAGCCTAAGGTAGTAACATTGTTAACAATATAGATCAAAGTCAATAATTCACTTTCACTGTAGAACATCTGGAGAGTCACTTAAAATTATCCAGTTGAAAGTGTCACATGATCCAGTTCTATACAACACTGCTGTGGCATGCAGTATCATTTACATGCAAATTATTTTGATTTATCATTTACATTGCCCTATCCATCTCCTATGAGTTTAGTTTCACACTCGTGTTTTGAAATACAGACTATGTCATACATGACACATAACATCCTTTATTGCCACGACGAGTGAAAATACTGTAATTTAATTGGGCAAAATCAGATGTAACTGAGCCTTTAGAGCGAAGTCCAGGGAGAAAGGTAAGTGATAACAAAAAAAAAGATAATAAGTTGTGTAGGTTAGCTTGTTAGCCTAGCCTCTTAAATCATGAATGGTGTTAATGAATTCTGAAGAGAGTGAACTACCACAATTACCACTAAAACAGCACGTCTTTGGCTCCTCTGCTCATTCATCCCTCACCCTCACACTTTTTTTTTTTTTTTTGCTCGTTCTTAGATGTGTCTGCTGTTACTCAGAATTTGAAAGAAGGGTGTAATAGACACCAAGCTCTGTGACCTCATAAACTCACAGACACTCTCTCACCTTATCTAACCCCTGGCTCCCCATTTATGAGCTATACGCTTAAAGCTGCACGTGGGCGATGTAAACATCTGAAGAATATAGCTGGGGGATGCAGCAACAGGGCAGATGAGAGGAGAGGAGGACAGAGGGATCTTGGGAAGAAATTTGCTGTCCAGTAAATGTCTTAACAAGAGGCCTTTGCACCCTATAGCCTCTAAAAAAAACAGCTAACAAACACAGAGAGACTGACATTTATGAATGATCAATGACACTTACTGGTTTCGGCTTGGTGCTGAGGCCCAAGTGGTCTTGATCAAACTCTTCCTTCTCTTCCCATGATCCTCTGCTGTCCCCGTTGGACGAAGGGGCAACTTTGAGCTCCTTGACCTGTCCGCTCATCACCTGTACAGGGTCCAGACTCATCTTCACCATAGAGAATCCCCCTCTCTGTGCTCCCAAAGGTGCCCTCCAACCTATCCTGACTTCTCTACCTTTGATAAACACACAGTTTTCTTCGTCGGCAAAATCAAATGAACAAAATGTCCCGCTACAGTCCGTAGCATTTATCGAGATACTCCTATCACGTACATTGATAATAGGCTTACTACGGTAGTTTGCTGGCCTTGCACCTGCCCTGTGAAAGCAGCCGAAGTGTGAAGAGCAAAAGTGTTCACTCTTCTGTCTCCTGTTCACTTGTCTGTATCCTTTTTTTCCCCCTCAAGAGGATTATTGCTCACTGCATCCAATTCCAGAGGACATGAAAGAGGCTTTCTGCTACACCCTCACTCATTCACAACCATTCTCCTACACACAGCGTCTCTGTTAAGCATGCACACACAAACACACACACACTGTCACACATACAGTCTATCCTTTTGTAAGTGTGTTTGCAGGCTATGCAGCAGTCCATCTGCTGCTATCTCTGTGTCTCTCTCTTTCCCCACTCAGTGCCCCCCCCCTCTCTGTCCCATTCAATCACTCTCTCAG
>NTHP01000076.1:755718-783214 GCA_003416845.1 Oplegnathus fasciatus | reverse complement strand
TCACGTGGTGCAACGACAATCACCTGAAGCTCAATATCAGCAAAACCAATGAGTTTGTGGTGGACTACCAGAGGAACAGGAGGCCCCCTGTCCTGGTTGTCATCCAGGGAGAGGAAGTGAAGAGGGTGGACTCACATAAGTACCTTGGGACATAATAATGTCACAGTGAAGTTGACCGTTGACCTTTTGGGCAAAAAATGTCATCACTTCCTCATTTTATCAAATTTGACATTTGTGTGAAATTTTGTCATAATTAGTGAATTAATTCTTGAATTATGGCCAAAAACATGTTTTGTGAGGTCATGGTGACCTTTGACCTTTGACCACCAAATTTTAATCAGTTCATCCTTGAGTCCAAGTGGACATTTGTGCCAAATTTGAAGAAATTCCCTCAAGGCCTTCCTGAGATATCGCGTTCAAGAGAATGGGACGAATGGACATCAACCCGAAAACATAATAATCTGCCTAGTAGCACCTCTAAATCACTAATTAACACATTATATCTTGTTTGTTCAGTCCGTACAAGAAGCGAGCTCGCCGTTTTACCTTGCTTTTAGTCTTTGCACTAAGCTAACCATCTCATAGCTTAGCTTCATATTTAAGATATGAGAGTGAGAGTATCAATCTACTCATCTAACTCTCTACAATATACATAAAATTAGATGTTAAAGATATAATCTCGAAGATTATATCTTCAATTACCGATTGTCACCATAGGTGCCGTGAAAGACAACAAAATGAAAATCTTCAAGATTGTAACTTTAAACAAAGGAAAATATTTTATCTATTTATGATCCACTGGAATACATGTAAGCTACGGTCTTGGAATTACTTCTTTCAGTTGAATGTACAGGTAGCATTACACTTTCCAGTTATCTGCTATCATTCACATTCACACACAGGCGAGTACACGTACACAGACACACACACGCACACAGACCACCCAAGCTTCCTCTTCAACCTTTTGCTCTTTTTCGAATTGATTTTAGATCTGAGCTGAGTTCAGCAAAGTTCCTCTCCCTCCACCTATTATCAAAGCGCTTCCTCTCTGACATTTAGGGAGGAAGACGACAAAAGGGGGGGAGAGCAGGACAGTGGGAGAGGAAGAGGAGAGACGGCTATTTCAGCTTTTCATGTGAAACAACAATGAATCATGGAGGCAGGTTTGGCCTTTCCGAGAAATACCGTTTCTGTCATACAGCCTGTAATTACTGTCCAGATTATCCCCACTCCACACTGTTCTAGTGGCCCTTCCTGTTGCTCAAATTGCTGGTCTTGGAGAAGCTAGATCATGTTTAATATTATTCTGCATGTTTTCCCTATTTCCGGTTCTGCTTAAATCACATATATGTCAGGCTGTTGAATTAATTTACAATGAAGGACACAAAGCTGATTTTTTGGGGGCTGAGACACAGTTAAAACTTATCTAGTGCTCATATACCAGCTGTAATAATATAATTATGTAGCAATGTAATAACTTATCAGAATTTAGTTAATAAATACCAAAAATAGTAATCGCATTTTTTATAATTAATTAGCTGTTATTTATACAGCAAATAAACTTAATCTAATAACTACTTATGATGAAACAACTCATAAGAAAGAGTTATGTAAATAATATTTGTGTTCATTAATTAGACAGGTTACAATACATTAAAAGAATTGAAAACATATTTTGTAGTAATGTTAAGTTGAATGTCAATTTTTACATTTCCTGTTGCCTCAGCGCACTGCAACTGTAGCTGGCACTCAAATAAACATAAAATAATCCCAAAGAGAGCCATGCAGAGAAGATGCTCACCTGCTGGAGAAAGCCCACATTACATTATGTGGAGGACAAGGCTGTATTCTAACCTAATTACGTGTCCTTTTAATGAAACGCATGCAATCATTTCTATAAGATATTGATTTTGTTAGCATGTGAGGAAAAGATTTAGGTGCAGCCAGGAGTCACTGAGCAGCACATCAGTATGCTTCACCATGCTGCTGGAGGCAGCCGTCGGAGACATTCATCACTGCCTCATACTTAGAGATAAAGTGTGTGGATGCCGTGCTGTAATCTATCGGAAATGTTTTCTTTAAGTGCCGTATAACTGGTTGTTGATTCGGCTGTTGAGGAACTAATGAATGCAACTGCACACACACACGGGGTGGGGGGTGGGGGGGGAGCTTGATCTGGGTTCATGACGTGCATTTTGCTCGTAAAATGTCCACACACACATCCTCACATTCATACTCACACACATACGGACACCAGAACGCAAACTCACACACAGCTTGTTCATTTACATCATTCTCTCTCTGTGAGCGTAACATTCGCTTCTCTCTTGTCGCTCCAGATGGACCATGTGGACCAAACAACAGGCCCTTTATTGGTTTAATGCCATTCCTTTTTTCAAAATATCCCATGACGCACAGCATCCAAACACTGCGTAGGTTTCGAAATTGGCGTTCTGGGTGCCAGAATTTACACTAGAGCAAGACATTAAAGGAAAAGTTTGACATTTTGGAAAAAATCCGTTATTTGCTTTCTTGACAAGAGTTAGGTGACAAGGTCAATGTCACTCTCATACCTGTACAGTAAACTACGAAGCTGGAGCCGGGAGACGATTTGCTTAGCTTAGCATAAAGACTGGACACAGGGGGAAACAGCTAGTCTGGTTCTGTCCAAAGGGTAAAAAAAAAATCAGAAGTGTAAAAAAGTTAGCGGTTATATCAGTGGTTATAAGCCAGACTGTTTCTTGGCCGGGAGCAGTGACTTCCTTGAACAGAGCCAGGCTAGCTGTTTCCCCCTGTTTTCAGTCTTTATGCTAAGCTAAGCTAAGCTTATCGTCTCCTGGTTGTACCTTCATATTTAACCGACAGATATGAGAGTGGTATCAATCTTCTCATCTAACTCTCAGAAAGAAAGTGAATATATTGTGCCGAATATATTACACAATGTGCAAGTGTACTAAAAAGACAGCAGACCCTTGCACTTACATCACCCTGCAGTCTTATAATCTCACATGCTAGACACAGAGCCTGACAGTGTCAAAGTGTGACGGACACTTCCTGAGTGATATTTCCTTTGTAAATCCCTGCAATACTTCTTAGGTCTGTGCCAAAGGGGGTGAAGGACTTTCCGCTTTTCACAGATCGTCAGATTGGATTTGTAAAGACACCCAGCGAGACTGAAGCAGGAAGTGCTGCAGGAGTGTACTGCGCAGAGGGACGGTCTAGAAAAAAAGAATGGCATCAATCAGAGGTCCACTGTGTTCCAAACATGGCTCATTCCCAGAGAAAAGCTTCCCTACCTCCTCCCCAAACTACATCCCTCCCTTTTCTTCCCCAGCCCCTCTGTTCTCTCATCCTTCTTCCCTCTCTTGTTTCAGTTCAGCTCTTCCCCCGTCCCTACCCTCCCTCCCCTCCCCTCCCTCCCTCCCTCCCTCCCTCTGCTTCTCCACCCATCCCTCTCTCTACTTCTGCATGTCACACTGCAGCAGTAGGACGATGGAGGGGTCAGACTTGGCGGCCTCTTTGAACTCTTCCAGGGTGATCTCATCGTTGTGGTCCTTGTCCATCTTGGAGAAGATCTTGTCCACGCGCTGCTGCGGGGTCAGCCCGTCCTCGTTCATACGCATCATGATCACAGTGCCCACCATCTTGTAGATGGCCTGCAGAGGGGGAAAGGAAAAAAATATTAGAGTTTGTCTATAAATGTATAAATAACAGAGGATTTCTTTTATAGGATCAGGAACCAGTAAAATCCAAATCTGATTTCTAAAAAATACCTTCTCAGGCGCAAGTTAACTCCCACTGCCTCCACACAAACACATACCTCGATGATCTCCAGCATCTCCATGCGCGTGATCTTTCCGTCCCCGTCCAGATCATACATGTTGAAGGCCCAGTTGAGTTTCTGCTCGAAGCTGCCCCTGGAGGTGATGGACAGGGCGCAGATAAACTCCCTGAAGTCGATGGTCCCGTCGCCGTTCTTGTCAAATGTCCGAAACGCATGCTGGGCGAACTTGGAGGCATCACCATATGGGAAAAACTGGAGGGGGCAAAATGAGAAAAACAAGGTGACATAAATGATTGTGCATCACGTCACTGAAACACCCTATTGAGCATTGCATTATGGGCAACGAAGGATCAAGCGTTTTTGGAGAGCCATATTAGGGACAAAAGGTCAAGATATTTGAACACATACCTGGGGTCTTTGTGACCATATTACGCTGTCTAATTTGTTTATTTTCTTCATTGAAGCCCTCTACTCTCTTCTTGTTCTTGTTTTCAACAATTATTTTGTGAACCAAAATGTGGTAGTCGTTAGTTGAAAGACATATTTTAGAGATGAAGTGCAGCAATTGGAGACTTCTTGTTTATAAAATGAAACTACACTCCTAATGCAGGTGGAACTCCATTTTCTGCCACTTATTCTGGGGCCAGGTAAGTTTACTTCCTGATATCTGGATGCAACTTTTTGCAACAACTGCAGCAGTTCATTTCTCACTCACGCTGACAGAATAATACCTCAAGTACAAGCCACAGTTGTTTTCTATGCACTTTAGAACTGAATGGGAGTGAATGAGAGGATATGCAAAACTGATCTAAAAATATCTTTAACCCTTGTGCATCCATGAAAAATCAGTCAGCCTCTTTTTGCTGCCATGCCAAGAATGTTCTGAGGGAGTTTTTCAGGCAGCAACAGAGTCACTGGCAGTATTAGAAGCTCCGCCTCCTCTTTATGCCCCAAACACAGGATGATTAGTCAGCCACGGTAAAGTAAGCTTTCTATGTGACAACCCAACAATGTTCTGAGTCATTTAAGGGGTAACTTTTTCATTTTATATAACTACAGTCATCTGCAGTCATCTAAAATGGGGGAAAAATGAAAAAGAAAACTATGCAGGAAAGAGCTATAAAAACATTGTGCTACCCATTTGTAAAGACTGCAGGCCTACTTATTACTGCATAATCAACTGCCATGATTTCACTTCCTCTGCTCCATGTCCCATTTCATGCCTCTCACCTTAACATAGAGCTGCTGAAACTCCTCCAGGTTGAGGATGCCAGAGGGACAGTCTTTGAGGAAGCCTTTGTACCACTGCTTGAGCTCTGCCTCGTTGAATTCGGTGTTCTTGGTCAGGTCATCCAGGACCTCCGGAGCCAGCTTGCTGTTGTGTTTCCCCATGATGCTTCACCTCTCTGGGGGGAGAAAGGTACAGAGAGAGAGGGAGAGACGGGGTGAACACACAGGTGAGGAGGTGCCAGACAAACAACAGCAACAGCAGTACTGCTCCTGTGTTGTTGCAACGGCACAGGTCTCCGAGGACGGATGCAAACAAGGAATTACCTGCACAGAGACGCACGCGAGGAAGGCTGCATTGTCTTTATGTAGCTGTCAAAATATACAGTATAACACACATATAAATCTACTTAGCAAGCCATTTAGTGTTAAATTTATTTTTAAAAGTGTATTCCAATAAGTCGAGCTACTTTAGATATCTCAAATAAATACACCTTCCTGTGTGAAATCTTATTCAAGTTAACACAGCCAAAGAGTCCACCTTTCGGATTGCTTATCTGACAATATCGTACAATATCGGTGTGCTCCAAGGTTCCTTATCTACCACCAGATGCTGCAAAACTGTACGTGCATGCAATGGTTCCCTCACTCCTTAGCTACTGCCTCCATGTTAAAGCCAATCGACTCAATCTGTCAACAAACACTTCAAGTAGCCCCACTGTCATGACATTCAGAGATATCACTCGTTCAGTATGGAGAGTTTAAAGCAGCATACAGTATGGACTTGTGTCGTATACATTTCAAATTCTGCATGGAATGACACCTCCTCCTGTAAGCCACTTTGTCAAACTCACGGACACTACTTCCAGGAAAATAAGGGCAGCTGCCAGCAGCGACTGTATTAAACCATTCAGACGCAGCAAAATTGGACAATCGGCCTTTTCTGTGACAGCAGCAAAACTTTGGAATACTCCACTTATGGAAATAAGGAAGTGCACTACTTACAGCTTTTTACAAATCAAACTTAGAATACAGTTAAAATCTACTCAGATATGCACTCATAAATGTTCTGATGATTTTATGGATTAACTCTAACTCGCGTTTTAGACTTCTCTGATTCTACTGTTGGTTTAAGATGGTTAGAACAAGAAGAACATTTTTTTCCTCTCCCATTTTCTTTACAACTTCACTTTGTACTATTGGTTTTTATCTTTTGTCAGTTTTGTAGTCGTATCAGGACATGCAAATTGGCTGCTGAGCTAACCCTGGCACATTTACATTGATTCAGTCAGTGTTGGTTAATGTGCACTGTCCCCTATATAACTTGTTTCCAGTGCATATTCACCTGCTGCAGGAATTTCGCAGACACAAGTGAAAATATCTAAATAAGCCAAAGCTGCTAAGTAAAGAGTAGTGGTTACTGAAGAAAGAGTAAATCTGCATTGGACAAGTGGAATTATCTCTTTAAATGATTTGTTGAGACGGATAGTTTTAGCAGTGCACATACTTTACAGACGAGATGATGTTCATGCTATAAAAGGTCTTTCCATTTCCATAATGACTCATGTCATTCTACCTCCATAATCACCTCATAGCATCGCTGCTATTTTGGCCATAAAATGGCCCATTACCCCGGCTCCTCACCACACACATATTCACATGGCTGAGGACCACTGCAGTGTGGCATCATGACGCCATCCCTGACTCATAGCCCTGTCTGACAGCTTTCGCACTTTGACACCAGGACACAGCCGAGACAAGCAGCCACAAATCCTCCTCTAAATTGCAGAGTGTGGGGACAGTTTAGTGGCTGGAATATCATCCTGCTGTGCTTTATGGCGAGTGAGTCACGTAGAAAGAGGCAACAAAACCCCAAGTCACCGCAAACTGCTCAGATACTTTGGGCTTTGTATTTCCATGACAAGTGGGAGGCACTGTAGGAGAGCCAGGGGCTTAGAGGAAGAGCAATAGAGGATATCAATAGGAGACCAGGCTGTCCCAGCATTAACTTGCTTTGAAAAGGTCACCTATGATCTTACCAAGTTGAATCACAAAAATGAACACTTCTCTCTTCTCAGAGAATCCTCTTACAGTTGCTTAAGAAAAAGAGAAAGATGCTGTTCAGGAAGAAAGCAAAATGTGCCTTCAAACTGGATGACAAATATAAAAGCAGGAGAGTCAAAGCCTTAGCTCTTAATGCTGGGTGTTCATCTGTTCATTGCAGTCCTGTACAATTCAAACAGCTTTGACTTTTTTCACTTATTGCCAGAAAATAGCTTCCGCTTTAAGCGTGCTTATAATAGAACCCAGCATGTGTCAACCATCAAAGAGCAATTGTAAGTGTCCCATTTCCACAAAGGAGTCTTTGCTTAAATTGTGCAGTGACACAAATGGATCCTTTCAGAGGTGACTCAGGATTTTTTTGGGTTAGGAAGGCGAGTGTTATTGTTGTTGTGTGGCATCTCACAATTTTTCCAAACCATTTGTGTAATGCATTATTTGCACAGACACTAATACGTTCTTAGACACCTGCGCACACATACACACACAGTCTCATAAGGTTAACTGCTGCAGGATGGATGCAGACAGATGTTGAGGGCGGGAGTGTGGGTAAGGATCACATGAGGGGGTTGATGTTGTGGCAGCAACACCTGTAGCACCATTTTCCCCTGAGAGGCCATCATTAAATTAGAAGTATTCAATTAATAAATCTACGCTCTCTCTCTCTTAAATGTGAGCGTCTCTCTGCCTCAAGCCGCAGACATTTAGAATGAAAGTTTAACCGTCCCTGAATCATTGACGGTGCCCACTCAGGTAGCTTTGTAAATCACTGACTGCATCCACAAAGACACACACACCACAGGCATACTAACTTGTGCCACAAACCGTGAGTTTGGCTCTTCCCTCCTGGGCACACACACACACACACACACACACACACACACACACACACACACATATACATACATACTCCACAGAGGGGCAACGCTGTTTCTTGCTTCTGACTGAGGCAGATGAGATTTTATCCCTCTGTTAGGGAAGCAAATGTAGCAGATAATAGAGTTTCCTGTGGAGGACAGCGAGAGGCGCGACTAGCCAGGCGAGCAAACACATTGGAAACTTATCCCATCTGAAAGAATCAAAATAAACACCGCTCACGCTGGCAAAGTAGGCAACCCGTAGGTTCATTCTAATCGTCCCCAGGTCGGATGCTGTCTTCCAGTCAGGTGTTCAGGTCTCTGCCAGCTCATCTTACTGAGGTAGAAATCTATTGTGGGAGACAATTCAGGTGTTGGAGGTTATCTGGACATAACCCTGAGTGTTTCTTTTTCTCGGATTTGACCGCCTTTCAGAGCAAATAAATCAAATCCCTGGGGGATCAATGAGATGCATTCAGAATACAGATTACCTGGCTTCTATGCCATTTTCTCATTTTCCCTGCCTTGGAGATGGCGATGCTTATCTGAGTGCATTATGTCAAACTAGGGTATGCGTGTGTTGCACGTGTGTTGTTGTGAGAAACAAAGAATGGAAAGGCAGACATGTGAATGCATAAAATATGGACTCTTGATGTGCCTGTTTATGCAGCCTGGTTCCACATCTATAATTTCTTTAATGATTTAAAAAGCTCTGGTGTTGTGCTCACTGTTAACTGATACCAGCTGCAAAACAACGGGCCAATCAGAGCTTTGTGGGCAGGATTAAGAACAAGGACGTCAACTTTCTGCGCCTGAGCCCGAAAAATAGCTGCTTCCATGAAAAAAAGCAACGGAAACTCTGCCACAAAAATGGCAACAATCTTGTATGAGGTCAACACAGTTGTACAGGTTATTGTAAGTTGACTTACAACTGACATAGTAACACTTAAAGCGGCAGTAATCAATATCTTTATATTAACAATGGATCAAATGACAATGTGCAGTGTCAAAGGGGATGCACCCTCAGAGAATCACCCAACTCTGCAGTTCTCCACAGGTTTATATAAAGGTGCGTTTTAGCACCTTTCAGCTTATTGTTTTGGTTTTGCCACCTGCAACTTTACTGTTTTGGTCAATCTCAGCGCTCTCGTTAACCTCAAAACTCTAATAAACTCACTGTACACTACCTGCTGAGTGGAGCGTTTAGCAGCTAAAGAGACCGATATGTCCCTCAGGAGTTGGTGGAGACCAAAACAGAGGTAAAAGAAGAGTGAATATTGGGCTTACATTTGTTGGGTGGACACAAAGGCCACTCCAAATGAATGCTAATGTTGCTCCATGTCTGCTGGATGTGTCAATAGGCAATATTATTAACAGCATAATAACTATACTATGATAATGTGTTTATAGATTGTTCTGCTGCCTCCAAGTGGCAAAAAGTGCTTTAAATAGGCACATTTCAATGTTAACCTAGCAACCTGTGTTATGTAACTCGCTACTGATTTATTTAGGCCAAAACAAAACAATACAACCCCACTCCCAAACAGAAATTGGCTAACATGAACACGATGTAAGGCTAAATCAATTACGTAATACAAAATGGCAGTTCAGTCGGGTTATTAGGCTACCTTTATGTGGATCTCTTTCTGATTTTTCCACAGAGAAAAGAATGAAATTCAGGAGACACCACTGAATCCTTGTATCTTTCAACTATCATCAGCTTTAGCACAAAATTAGGAATTGCGAACAAAGGATCAAATCCCAAGGGAAACCCATTTATGCTCTCTAATGCCAGTGCGCTCAAAGTCACTCCCTCTGGTGCTAATATGAATAGCTTTATTCCCTAAATGCTGCAATTTCCCTCGTACAGCCCTGAACGCCTGCTCTGCACATCCCGCCAAATGGGATCAATTGGCCTGGCAACATGCTGTTGCTGTGCACGATGACGTCTTTGACAGTCCATTCACGTCAACACGCAGCGGAGGCCCAAGCACACACATTCAAATACACACACACAATCGTGCCAGCTTCAACCAGGGACAACCAGGACATATTAGTTCCATCACACACAGGCGGTCTCTGGAATTCTAACACATATGGACACTCACACACTGACGTGAAAAATATAATGATAAGGGAGGAAAAAGGACACAGCAAGGGAAGATGAAGAGGCTGTGTGTGTGAAAAAAAATACAGGAGGGAGGATGACTCAATCTGGATTCACACCTCCGAGGGAGAAGACAAACAGACAGACAGGGAGAGAGACAGGGAGTGAAAAGGCGATGAAGATGGAAGGACGGAGAAAGATGGGAGGCTGCAGGCAGAAAAGCAGAGCTTGTAGAAAATTGTCCCAACAGGCGTTCAAAAGAGAAAGACATGTATCTTATTGAGTCTGAAGGGGCCGTAACGCATGTTCATTCCAGCTGTCAGGCTGATAGTAAACTCAAAGTCTAATCTGAGTTGTTAATGCGTGGGAGACTGTGTGTGTGTGTGTCACCGTGTGTGTGTGTGTGTGTGTTTGCCAGCCCAGCTTGACGGCAATCTAGCTGATTGGATAAACTAGTTAAACATGTTTGCGTGCCAGAGTCAGTAGTAATAAAGCTCAAACATTTTGATGGCAGTTTTCTCAAACTCAAGGCACTTGTCATTGGGCTGATGTATGACATGAATGACATACATAAAAGGCAGTGGTTTTTCCTAAAGCTGAAGTCAGTAGGATTGAGAAGAGAGTGGATTTAGCTTGAAAATTTGAATGAGTGCAACTTCCAGGTCCCTCCCCCTCACTCTCTGCTGCGCTCCAGCCCGGTCTCGGTCTAATTCTTTCTTTTTAGCTTGATTTTCTTCATTGGTCTTCTTCTGTTTACTTGTATTTGTCATGTAAGCTGTTGTTGACAAAGGAGAGACGGGCAGTTTTCTCATTGCTTGGTTGTTTGGTGGTTGTTTGTCCGCCATTGCGTCCGCTCACTGAAGATACAGAGATTGACCGAGTTACCGCATGTGCGGGGGAGGGGAGCTGCTCGCAGCGTGTGTGGGAGCAGTGATTGACACTCCATCAGACACTCCTCCTGGTTCTGATTGGTTGTTTTGATTCGGGCACGGTGGATTCTTGCAAATGGCCTTAGGGGCAGCAGGTGGAGCCACAGGAGCCTGATTTTTTCACAGATTATCTGTCTCATGTAATACTGTCAGGACATAGTCAGTCATAGACAGTTTTATAGACAGTTTTAGCAAATATGACAAAAAGTTATTTTTTATACGGGTTACCGACTGACATATCCCAGCTCTAGAGGGTCCACAATGAAAGGAGAAATAGTTTGATTTCACTCTTATTTTGCTCCCTTGAAATTAGCAGGATGTGTACAAGATGACAGTGCAGTTATTCCAGGTAGATGTGTTAGGTAAACTTTATTTATTCAGGTCTCTCTGAGATCAAAATCTATTTTGCAAGACGGACCAGAGAGCAAATTACAAAGAAACATCACAACAAGACAATTCGGTCACACACAGCAATTAACACCCCCTGAAAATCTTATTTTTGGTGACCTCCAGTGGCTTAACTTCTCACCTTGCTGCGGTGATGCACAGGTGTACTACAGGACCCTGTGACATCACTGTCAGGTGTGGTTGTCAGGTCCCCTTTTCTGAACTGGTATGAGGAGCTTTCAAAGCTAACTTATACTGTGGTCTGGTGTGAAGGTTTGTGGTCTTCTGATATGAGATACATGAGATAATATTGGAAAAAAATCAGGCTGTTTGGATAAATCTGTGGCAGTAAGCACCAGTGGTCTAATGTGTGTATATGGGAGTCATTGATGAAGTAGTGCTGATGTATGGCAGGTCGTCATGGATTGTACATTGAAGATGAAATAATAAAACGTGAATGCTGCCTGTATTATTGAGGAATGAGATAGTGTTGAAATGATTACTCGATTAATCAGTTAGTCAAATCACAGATTATTATCAAAAAGTTTGATGAATGATTAAAGTTTTCAGTTTAAGGTGTTACTAAGAACATTAACGATGGCTCTGTTTTATTCAAGTGTCCCAGTCAGACAATGTGCACAATACCAGGTCCCTGAAACTGAAGCAGCTAAATGGAATTCGTCCAATAATTTTACTGAGTGCTCCTCTGGACCAATTGATCTAAACTCTACAGTACTCTACAATATCCACAGAAGAGCTTTTCTTCGAGGCAATGTTTAGCTACATCACTCATAAGACATAAGACATTACACAGGCCGAGGTATACCCCTACTGTACTGGCAGCATTACTCTCTAATAACAGTGGATTCAAAGGAAAACATAAATAAAGGTTACTTGACAAGTGTGATAAATCCTTTACCACTTTTTTATTATTTAAATATTATTTTTCCTTTCTGCACACACACAGCAAGAGGCTCCACGACGAACAAAACAAGGTTGAAAAGCAGTGGGCTCACGCTGTCATTATTATGAGGCTCAGGCACTCTGGCTTTAACTGAACGTAGCCCAGAGGGGAAAATGTGTTGGTGTTGCTGTGACTGAAAATGATTAGCTGGCAAAAGCTGTAATTGAGTTGGAAACAGAGCAAAATGGGAAGCTAGGCCTTCCATACAGTAGTCATTTCCTGTGTGTGTGTGTGTGTGTTGTACTTTTGCAATGACAATAACCTCTGTGAGAGTGGAAAAAGTACAATGGACTGTAGGAGCAATAGGGGAGCAATCAATAGGATACCAGTCCAATACCAGCCCTAGCCATGAAGTACACTGTAAAGTGTGTGTGCGTGTGTGTGTGTGAGTGTATGTGTGTGTATGTGAGAGCGAAATAATAGAGTATAGAAATCTGATGAGAGGTGGACGGCCAGCATATTGATGTGTGAATGATAAACTATCCCCTGAACGGTCTTCATGGCCGCTCCCTAAACCATCAAAAGTGAAATAGAACAATGTGTTGTCTTGACAACAGTTGCCCGGCTCACTGCCAAACAGCCGCCCGGCAGCAGCTGATGCTTTCGGCCAATCGAAGCAGCCCCTCTGCCAACTGGACCTGACCGATTGGCTGGCTAATATATGGGCTTGATGTGGGGGTTTATTGAAAATCTAAATATTGGCCAGTGTCTTCCACATCCCGCATGATGCCCTGTGTTTGATTAGATATTTATTGTTGAGTTGAACAGTAGAGTTTTACTCTGGTGGTTTACAAGAAGCAACCTGATTTCATTCTAATTCTGTATAAGTATGAATAAATGTTTCATTAGTGCTATAGCAGCACGACTGAGCAATCATTTAGTAATAGTACTAATAATATAACATAACAATTAGAAGCATAACAGCTGCTTCACAAGCAGGAAACAAGAAAGATCTCCTGTTGAGGTACCCTGTGTTTACTTCTTGTTTTACTTTTGTGATAAAAACCATTCAAATGTTTATTTGTGACCTGCTAAAACATAGCAGTGTGACAGTGGGACAGTAGAGAAGAGCCGTAAAGTCAGCGAACTGACTAATAGTAAAAAAAAAAATAATATCAGTTATACAATGTCTACAGAAGCTTCATAGCTACAGCAGGTCAGCAGTGCAGCAGCAGCAGCTTCAGTCCATCTGTGTCAACAGAAGATGCACTCAAACACAGTATTGCGAGTAGGTCACCTGCGTTTTGGCAGCGCTCAGAGTCCAACACACAATCACTGTAGTTACGTCCATAAAACAGAGGAAATAGACGTTAAAAACACACTTGGGGTCGCGGTCACGTGTTTAAAGGCCATTACGTGGCCTGTGTAGACTGCTGGATTAATTCAAATAGAGCCGTACAGTATCTGTTATGTCAGACGGACGACAAGCTTTTACACAGACTTGAGACTTGGATTTGAGTCAGAAATGACTTAGACTTGACTGCTGTGGCACCTAATTTACTTGAGTGCTGACAGCCAAAAGACTTGACTTGAGGATCTAAAGTAAAATGTTCAGATCTCACATTTTTGACTTAGTGAAATCCCAGAACAATAAAAATAAATAAGACAGTGACTCACAGGTTTTGCACAGCCACACAGCTTGAGTCTAGGACTTGGTCTCACTTACTGTAGGTAAAGACTCTTTTAACACTGCCTTGAGAGGATACGTTTCTAATGGTTAGGTACCTGATTGCAATTGACTCGCAATCTGCTTGAAGACTTGACTTAGACTTGCCCTCACAGACTTGAGGCTTGACTTGGTCTTCCCCTAGTTGTATAAAGCCTTTGTGGGCACAGCTGAAAATCAGTGAGTAGTACTGCTTCACAGCACTTCGAGAGTTACAGGATTTTTGCATCAACGTGATGAAGTACCAAGTATTTTATTCACTGGATTAACCAAAAACTGCTCATCTCAGTTTCTTAATTGAATTTCCAAATACTGTCGAAAATTTGATGCATATCGCCCACTCTTATATATATATATATATACATATATAAATACTCTTAAGCATAATAGTATTGGAAAAATATTCTTAATAACATCATGATATTATTATTATTATTCAGCCATATCGCCAAGTCCTTAGTCATAGTGATAGTAGCAGTTTTAATCTAGTGGTAACAGCGTAGCAGCTGTAGCAGCTGTAGAAGAATTAGTAATAATCATAGTACATATATTAATTGTGTTATCATGGTGAAAATGGATGGTTATGTAAGTATTTACAGAGTTCTGAAAAGAAATGTTGGTGCTGAGGTGTTGCTTCCTATCAGTAAGATCTCCATATTATTCTAATCTACATATATCTCTGGTGACTGGAGCAAGAAGGATGCATCGCTATAGAAACGCAGCTCACCTCTGTGCAGTTCAAACTCTAATTTAAGACCAGGCAGCATGTCGAGCCTGGGGAGAAACACGGGGGACAAAACGGCTGTGTGCGTGTGCCCTTATGAGTCAGTCTCTCAGCTAACCTTTATCTCCCATATCTCCAAAACGTCATTTATTCACCTCGGCATTTCTTTATTGCCACAATTATTGCACATTTGCTGAAGTCCGGGTGACTCATGTCTGAGTGCTGCTCTAATTGTCGGCTATTGTTTCTGTCTGTGCCCTATCAAACCTGCACAGCCTTGTGAAATGCAGTTAGTAATATTCGAGCAACACCTTTAAACTCAAAGTCAGAAGTATAAAGATGCCAGCATACACACACGCTCAAATGCACAAACGCACAAAAACACACTTTCCTATATTACATAAGCCCTGGTGGAGAGTTGTTTGGTTGTAAGGCTCAGGTGTTTCAGCACCAGACAAAAACAGTCTACAGAACAAATGTACCCATGTCCTGCAAGCACACACACACATGCACACACATACAGTAGTAGTGTGTTTACTGTGTAGTGTGTTGACAGTGGTGTAAAAGAGGAAGGGGAAACAGAACGTGGGACAAATGCCAGCAGCACTTACCCCTGCTCCTGTACTGAAAGCTGTCCTCTCATCACTATCCTTTGCTGACATGAACACTTAATGTGTCCTGAAACAGACTGGTGGCAGGTGGCAAATCAACATCTTACAACCTGCAGAATAATGTCAGAACATTGTGTTCAAAGCTGCTAAGCGTGTCATTGTAAGTTTAGTCACTAGCATTTGAGACGCTGTAGACACAACCACGTCTTCGTAGCATACAGGGAAAATATACATTACGCTGTATACGGAATATGTGTACAAAGGATATGGTTAATCCAGTGGAAAGATAGTTTGTTATAAAGATGCAGTATTGTAGTAGACCTATTTATAGGTCAAACAAATCCTATTGTAGACAAACTTTATCTTAAACGTAGAAGTCTAAAGAATACTGTGTATGCCAAACATTCAACCACTAAAGGCTATTTGCCTATCTATAATGTTGTATAATGTTTATAATGTTGACAGAAGTGTATCACATAACTGTATTGTAAAATTGGAGTATTAAGTGTCTACAACCTTGAGATGGACTGTTTTTCTTATTTGGCAGAGTCTCTGCTTGTTCTGGCACTTCCGTAATGGACTCCACAAACATTGGCCCTGACTGAATTTGTCTTCCACTTCTGGTAAAAGTTTAGAAATTCACAGCAAATTTCTCTACAATAAGACTGGCAGTAATTGTTAAGTAGAAAAATGTGGCCTCTCTTAACTTAGCCAACAGAGAGGCTCATCTTATGCATCAGATGCCAGCTGTTAACCTGCTGCGTACAGAGGTTTAGGTCATTATAAACACAGGGTGTTCTTGTCAAATGCAGTGAGCAAAAGGCTGGAGGCACCTCGCTTTCGAAAAAATGAAAATGTGCAAAAAAAATCAAAAGGAGCACACGGAGTACAAAAGACAAACACAATTGGCCCCCATGTAGCCCACAGATGAGCCTGAGCAACAGCGCTGAGCTCAAAACAAGTCTGCTGGATGTTTAAGAAGCTAATTGTTTGCTACCACAGTAGGTATAAGCTGCAACTATACACACAGTATACATATTATCTATCTGCTGCTGTCAGTTTTGGAGTTTTTTTTGTCTCTATCCATAATCATTTAATGCAGCTTTAAGGGAAAAAAATACATTATTGCACAAGTTCTTTAACTTTTTTGTAGGGGTGTCATCACATAGAACAAACCGCTTCACTTCTGCTGACAAGAAATTGGCTAAAATTACATCAAAATACAGATTTAGAACAATTCCAAACTTATATTAAAAACCTTAACTAAGCATAGCTGCGTCCAGTGAACATAACTCAATGCTTCTTGCAGCTGTTTCACAGTAAGTCATCTGAGCTATCTTTGCTGGACAGATTTTATTGTGAAGCAGCTGCAAGAAGTGTTGAGTCTGCATTAACAACACACAGACATCGCTAACACGCCAGTCTGCAGACGCCTGCTTTCTGTTGCTTGCTAGCTAGCTTCGTCGTGCTCCTTTATTTGTTTTTTTTTTCCACCTCAGTGGTGGCATTAAAAAAAAAAACACTAAGACAAGCTACCTCCGATTTGATAAACAAGCAAACCCCAGCATACAGAGAAATATTGCACATGACCTGCCGAGGCAAGTGTAACAATTTGTTCCGACTGAATATCTGTGTAATTGACTATATGAAGGCATTATATCGTCCATTCACCCACCCATTCTTCTAAACCGCTTATCCTGCTCAGGGGAGTCTGTCCCAGTGGGCTGGAGGCAGGGTGAACCCTGACATGTTGTCAGTCTATCACAGGGCTGACACATACAGTATAGACAGACACTCACATTCACACCTATATGGACAATTTTAGCATCATCAGTTCACTTCACCTGCATGACTGTGGGAGGAAACTGCAGCACTCAGAGGAGACGCACACAGATTTGAACCCATGACCTTCTAGCTGTAAGGCAACTCAGCCACTGTGTGGTGTCTTATTGTATTAAAGGTAAAAAGAAATGTGCCATGTGATTCAGCTTTATATGTTTCTTTTAAATGTCTCTTAAACCTAGTCAAAGTATGACATGATAAACACCAAATGAATACTTTTTGTCTCTGTGCTGAGATCAGTTCCTCACCACAGTTTCCGGTGTGCGTTACCTTTCCATTGTACTGTGTTGTATCCATCAAGCCACTGGAGGACACTCTATCAGTGGTGTCCACTGATAACTGTGGGTGTTCATTAGTTATCCAGTGATGCCAAACTTCTTCACTCAACATCCCTTTGTTGTTGCTCAACCACTATCAGCCGGTGCATGGGCTCACAGGAGTTGGCAGTGTGTGTTGCACACTCATCTTTATATTCCAACATCTGTCTCCCTGGGTAATAAAGCGTGTGACAGGAATGGATGAATCAATCAGTCAAGAGACACACATGCAGCAGCTCATGCGCGCCACCCCCTACAAACACAAATACACATACATACACACACATGCAAGCGCACGCACACAATGAGCCAGTGATGCATGAGACAGATGCATAGTACACCTGGCCACGGGCTTACGACAAAATGGAAGTGATACAAAGGGAGCGAAAGAAAGAGATACAAAAAGTGGGGGGGTGGTAGTGGGTGTCACAGCATCATTCATCTGCTGCTGTTAACAGAAAAAAGGAAAAGAGGAGACTGGAAAAACAAACAACACACGCGTACAGACACAGACAGGAAATTGTAGCGTAACATGTTGCTCCGAGCTGATATTATTGCACACTACGGAATATGGATCAATAGCTCTTTCCAGGGTAGAGGAAGTAGCTGTAATCATGTGTTTTCCCATCCAGTGATCTGTCACTCAGCTGTAGCTGTAGCTTCTTTCCACCTGCTGTTGGAAATAACAGGCACTTATGACTATGTCCAACATCACTGCAAAGACCAGGAAATCAACTCACTGCATCTTTAGGGAACAGCCTGTTGCTCGTCTTACGTGATGAGGAAATGGACACCAAAATGATCCATTGCTGTAGAAGCTCTAAAGCTAAACACCACTGAGTAGCAGTTTAGTAAACCCTGGTGAGATTTATTGAGAAAATACAATAACAATGTAATGTTTTGAAATGTTATAAAGGAGAAAATAGCAACGGCAGCCTGTGTTTATATACAGAAAACACTAAAACATATTAGTGAAAACTCAGTCTTCTTTATTTGGATTATCACACAACAGAGTGTACTGAGAGCATGGAGCTCTGGAGTTAACGATCAAGTCCATGCTCTCAACAGTTAGAGGTACAATCCATGATACAAATATAAATGAAGGGTAGCTCCACCACTGACATTTAAAACACAGAATTTTAACATGACATCACTCCCAAAGTGATTGACAGGTCTTTTAATACATGGGCTTTTACTAAACAACAACAATCAAAGTTATTCAAATTTTGATGCTGAGAAATAACACAGTATGTATAATTTTTAATCTAATGTAAAAGCCAACCTCGACTACATACAGTGTGAACAATCCTGCAGTTTATATGCAGGAAACAATTATCGACTGGGCATTTAATGGTATTAAAACAGGGGACAGTCAAGTAGCAGAACAGATTATCATGTTTTAGGGATACTTTGGAGGAGACGGTGGTCCTGAATAAGATTGTAATTGTGGCACCGTAATAGATCCCTCATGGGATGCTAAGCACCACTTGAGACAGCCTGACTCTTGAGAACTATACACTGTCTGCTGAGTGTAAAAGTGGGTTGCAGTAGAAATAAAGCAACAGAACCAACTGTGCTTTTTGGCTAAATCAAAAGACTAGAAACAATCACACTGCTGACACACCTCTTTATATGTGTATTGATTGACTGTATCCCCTAAAGTTAACACAGACAAATACAACAGAGCTTAAAAATGTGACAAAGTAGCAAACGTGTACCGTTCGGCGCCGAGACCCATAATGCACCAAAGATCTGCTCCTGTTCAGTTAAAGGCTGGCAGCGAAAAGGGCTACAGAGCCAAACTGAGCTGTCACCGCCACCAGCTGTCTGTCATGGATGTGCCCATCACGGGTGTGTGTCTGTGTGTGCGTGCGTGCGTGAGTTTGTGCATTTTGTTTGTGTCTTTCCGTTTTCATGGAACATTAGCAAACATTGCTCTGCTGCTGTATACGAACGCAATCAATGAACGTTACATATAGACCCAGTGAGGCGTACGAATATGTAGACGCACACGCTCACAGCGGCTGTGATGCAATACCTCATCTGATATGACCCCTCGATGCACAGCCGCATGAAGGCCACCAGTAATGTGAACGAGCCCACACACAGCACACGTTTGGAAGCTGGTCCTTATTGATTGTGCGGGACCTGGTGTCACTCACAGAGGGCTGGATCCTGCAGATGGAACCACTTGTTCAGCCTGCTGCATTTCTCTGCCTGTCTCTCTCTTGGCTCACACAACTCCAAATGACTTTGATGGAAAAACAGTTGCAGCTTCTTTCACAAGCACACTCTCTAACTCTGGATCTACATGCACTTATTACAGTTGGCACAACTACCAGCACCTCAGAAGGCATTCAAACCCTACAACTGCATCCTTCAAGCACAGACACCAATAAACATTTGATTCACATTTACATGCTTGTATCATGCTGGTTTGTGCTCCACATGTGCAGAACAGAGAGCGAGAGTCCAGTTTCAGCGGTGCGACACACAAGGAGCCTTATGTTGTTCATCCATTGATTGCTCCCGGAGCATGAAGGACATTCTGGCGCTGACTTCCCTGGCCGCATTTTCAGATCTGTGCGGAAGCGAACACTTCATGCGTCCATCCAAGACGTATAGAGCGTTCTCTAAAAATGACTCAACCAAATGTAACACGTAGCAGCCCCACACAGGCATGATCCTGTGTGCTGCCACCATGCCAGATATGGTCAACAAAGTGCCCCTTTTCTTTAAATCAGGAGACCGCGGTCCCAGGTTCAATTGACTCTACAGCCCTAAGTGTCCTTGAGCAAGACACTGAAACCCCTAACTGCTCAGTAAGAGATAGTTCAGTATAACTAAAACCTTGACTTGACTCATTTGTAGTGCTAAATAAGTGTAACGCACCAACACTGACAGGGTTAAAGGTTCATCCCCCCCTTCCTGGTGAGACACCTTTAATACCAGACCAGTAAAATAATGTCCATGACTTCCTCTCTCATCACTTATTGCTTCTCTTAGTTAGGAATTAAAGGTAAGTAGTAGGAATATCTGACAAATTTTGACCAACACTTGTACACATTAACATGATGGTGCAAAGAGACCATTAACAAATAAAAAATGTCCTCCACTTACCCTGTAATGTTTGGAAGAAGAATAAGCTCCTCACAGCTGTGAAACCAAAGCCTCTTCTTTGCTCTCCAGCTATTCTCGCGGCAGTGTTTTGGTCCAGAACAGTTCCTCCCTCATGTAAAATAACCTTCGCGTTAACTCACCTCTCTCTCTGGAAGAAGATGAATGAACCGCTGCGTCTCCCTTGCCAACACATTAGCATAAAGGCCGCCTCCCCCGCGAGACGATTAGCTGGGATGCCGTTTAAAGGTGGAACCTTGTCGTCTGATTCGACGGAGCGGCTTGTCAATAAAAAAAAAGAAAAAAAAAAAAGAGGCGAGCTGTGACCGCGCGCGCGCCTGTGCCCTCGCGTCCTCTCTGTAGCGCCGCCGCGCGCGCGAGAAAGAGAGAGGGGGGGAGAGAGAGAGAGAGAGAGAGGGCGGCAATATTGTAGAAAGCCAAAAAGGAAAATCAAACAACAGCAGTCACGACAGGAAAATACACATGATAACTGCTCAGTATAAGAGTGATTTATCTAATTGCCAGTTACCTCTCCTTCAAATTCACCTAATTTATATAAAAGTTTGATAGTTTTCTGAAGATATGAGTTTATCAGTTGTGGCCATTTAGGCTACTGTACATGGCAGAACTGCCCTGACAATGTGCTTCATAAGCCCACAGGGAAACAACATGTGTTAAAGCAATACAGTAACACTATCAGTGACAAATTGTTTAGCTCTAAACTGTAACATGCATGGCCGGATTAACCTGCGAGGCGCCCCTGGGCAAAACTGGCCCCTGTTAACCCCCGTTAATTAAGGAATATGAATGATGTTACTACAAAATGAATAATGTTGTTCTTAAAACTAGATTTGACACAGGGACCCACTACCACACAGGTCCTCATGTTTAGGTAATAAAGAAGGACGTCTATCTTAAAGTCCCCCTCCATTCAAATATGTGGTTGGTTATTGTTACTTCATTGTGCAGAATGATGTGCGTGCAAAGTTTGACACTGGTTTTCAAATTTATCAGCTGAAGGGGGAACGTTTCTCCGCACTAAGCTTGAAACTGAGTTTGAGACACATGAGCAGGATTTTGTGACATCACAACTAGCTTGGAAGCCAATCGTGGTTCAAGCGTAACTCTGATACCACACATTAAAGTCTTACTCCTACTGCATTGGACATGAATTGTAAAGTGCAAAATCATCCACAATGAATGTGATTCCAAGAATAGTGGTGATGTTATTTTTTTGCTTTGGTGCTACATATTCCCAAACACATTTTAAATGAAATGAGCACACACCAGTGGACATACAGTAAACCTGGAGCTTTGGGGACCCTGGAGCAGTTGCCCACTTTGCCGGTTGGTTAACCCGGCACTTACGCGGTTGACATGCTGACCCTTTCTGATCTGTCCTGCATTTTTCTGAAGTCTCAATTATCAAACCAGAACTTGAAAAATATAAAAGTAGGATGGACAAATAAACAGTAGTACAGTGGCATCAGTTATTAGCCACATTGCATTAAAGCATGCTGACTTGCAGGTTATCTTACAAAAGGAATAATTCTATAGTAAAGTAGAGATTGTGACCATGACCTAAAAAACTATATCTATTATACACCACTATATATGAAGAGTTCATTTGCAAAAACAGATAAACACCACTCTTAAAATGAATAAACCAACAGGAACATTTATAAAAACGGAGATATCTGTTTTTGCAAACGAACCCTTCGTATGATTTCCATTGCAAGCCAAGCTGACACAGACTCACTGTCTACTGGCAAAGAACACCAGGAGTACCATACAGTACCTATTATGACTAAAATTTCCACATTTCATCTATCAACGAAGAGAGAAAAGCTCCAGGTGACAAAGAACACCGTCTCTACTTTGTCCCTTAATGGCACAAATGTCATTTTAAGGGAGAAATTGTGACTGCAGAGAAAGATTTTGTACCTTTTGTCTTATAATATGAGGCCAGAGCCTCCAATAATGTCCTATATGGTTATATAATGGTTTCAGCTGTAGTGCATGTATTGATTTCTTTTGTGCTGACATGGTTTTAAACTCTATTGCTGTTATGAGTTTATTTAAGATACCTATTATAACATGAAAACAGATTTGACAGAACTCAGATTAACAAGTAACCTGTTATTTAACATCAGCTCAAATTCCAGCCATGTGTGTGAAATAACTCATTTAATGTGTACATGACATAATCTCAGCTGGTTATAATTTCACTGTTGCAAATATATTGAGTGTGTCTGGATGTGTGAGGGGGTGAGAGCATGTATTTAGGTATTTCTCTCCATTTACATGCTGTCAATCAACTATTTGGGCTCATAAACAGCACTGAGATAACAAAGAAAGTTTTATTATTGTTCTAATTTAAGATTTTATAGTGAAGTTAATGAATGAAACACATATCTTCACACTTTTTAATGAGACGGAAAAACAAGAAACCCTGCCTTGTGATAGTATCTGTCTCTGCAGCAGTCCGACACAGAGGGGAATGTGTTAGTGTGAGTGTTGGGGGAGTGTAGAAATGGTAGAAAAAGACATAAAACAGAGTTATAACAGGCAGGAGGGAAAATGTGTTACAGTCTGATTAGCCAAGGTCAGCCGGGGCCTCTCGTCAGGAGTGACATAATCTCTATCACAAGGTAAACGTCAATCACCCAGCAGGACCACTGCAACACACACTTATTGGATGCTGTGGTATGTGTGTGTGTGTCCTTCAATCCAAGGTAAGCGTCACTCACTCTGAGAGAGACTCAGATAACCACCTGAAACAGTTTCAGCCTGAATGTATGGAAACACACAGCAACACGGGAGATAAAAGGCTGAAATCATGGAGGATACAATGAGTAGGACTTGTTCTATCGTTTTAAAGGAATAGTACTGAGAATACACTTATTTGGCTTTTTTCTGTTGCCGAGAGTTAGATGAGAAGATTGATACCGCTCTTATGTCTGTAGGATAAATTTGAAGCTAGCTTGTGTTAGCTTAGCTTAGCTCAAAGGCTGGAAACAGCTAGCGTGGCTCTGTCTGAAGGTAACAAAATCCACCAACCAGCACCTCCAAAGCTCCCTAATGAACATGTTTTATATTCTTTGTGTAATTCATACAAAAACTGAAGTGTAAAAATGACAGGTTGTGATTTTACCGGGGTCTTTCTGAAGACTTTTTGTTATCTTTGGACAGAGCCAGGCTAGCTGTTTCCCTGTCTTTGTGCTACGCTAAGCTAATCGGCTGCTGGCTGTAGCTTCATATTTACCGTATCAATACAAGAGTGGTATCAATCTTCTCATCTAACTCTCCGCAAGAAAGCGAACGAGTGTCTAAATTTGTCTTTCTGCCTCTCCTTCCCTTCTCCTCCCTCTAATTCAAATATGTATTATTGAGAGTGCATTAATTGATATAAAATGAATCTCTCGCCCTCTAATTGAAATATGCTTTATTGAAAATGGCATGAATATAGTATGAACCTCTCTCCCTTTTATGAATATTCAAGGATGTGTGTGTGTGTGTGTCCATCGGCAACATGGAGGGTTGCCACGGGAGACAACCCATCGAGCCTGTCCTCATCCTCTCATCCCTCTCTTCTCTCTTTCATCTCTCCTGTCCTCTGTCACCATCCAACCATTAATCTCCACACTTTGGCACTGCTCGGTGTTGTACTTTCCTCGACTCCTCTTTTAGCTACTCACTATATTCTGTAGATGTTTTTGGATGTTTTTATACCGCTTCACGTCATCTGATTCAAAAATACATTCAAATGAATTCATCTTCCACTGGAAACAAGTGGAATTTTCACTTCACGGGTTCATTTTTGCATCACAAGTGAAGAAAATTTGTTAATATGGATTTTTTTTTACAGTGTGCTGTTATAATAACAAGGGCAGACCTGGAAGATACAGTATGTGTGGATCACAGCACGTAGCTGTGATTTCAGGCCTATTCCCTCAGTGAGAGGTGATACAATCTTATTCATGCTAATTGATGGGCAAGTTGGCAGCCTGTTAATGAAATTCAAGCCTCCATTCATGTCTCAGTGTGCGTCTGAGGTTGCGTGTGCGTGGTGTGTAATTCTGCGCAATGGCGGCCTGTAAACTGTCTAATTGACCTTTCCACACTCCACAAAGGACGGCTCCTCCGCCCACCTCCGTCCGGCTGCTATTCCCTCCCTTCTCCTCTGTCTCCCATCCTCCTTTTCCATTCTCCCTCAACACTTCCGCTCCTCCTGTCCTCTAGTGTCTCCTCTCCATTTTTACCCCTCTTCACTATTCATTCACTCCGTTGTTGATGCATACAACATGTCTGATCTGATCTAAAGTTTAGACATGTTTTTACTGTAATTGCATGGGGAGTGTGTGTCTTTTTTTAAATCATCGTACTAATTTGTTGTTTGTTCGTTTGAAATGAAATTTGGGAGTATTAAGAAAATAAGAAAAGGCAGCTTTGTCTGTCATCTACATCTTCATCAGTCAGTGGTGTGAAGTAACTAAATACATTTACTCCAGCACTGTACTGTACAAATTCAAGGCACTTGTACTTCACTTGAGTATTTCCGTTTTATACAACTTTATACTTCTACTCCACCACATCTCAGAGGCAAATATTGTACTCTTTACTGCTCTACATTTGTCTGAAAGCTTTAGGTACTTTTCAGATTTACAATCTTTCATACCCTTTCTCTCCAGTGGAAACCATTTATCTCCAAATTAGGTGATTTTGAATTTTTCTGATAAACTGAAGGATGAAGTTTTCCTTTATGGTTTGAGAAAATTCTCATCATATCTTAAACTAAATAAACGATAAAAAAAAAAAACAACAACCCTGGGATTAGCTGAAAATGCACAACAAGCTGAAAACAGGTTTTTCTGAGCTCATGAAAAATCGACTTTTTAGAGATACGTGGTTCTCACAGGACGGTGACACTACAAACATATAGAATATTCTGCATTGCTGTAGACTAAACTACCAAACAATATATACAGTAGTTAAAAGGGGACAATTTCTCTGTAGAATTAGTACTTTTACTTTTTACACTTTAAGTAGATTTTGCTGATAAGACTTACATACTTTTACTTAAGCAAGTTTTTTTCCACCACTGTCAACACACTTGAAATAACCTGTGTAAATGTTTTCCTTACAAGGACCTCTTGTGATGTGTGCAAAAACTGAGAGAAGCAAAGGCAGAGGCAGCATGACTTTGTTACCTCTTTACGAGGAGATCCAGCCGGATGGTTGGGCATACAAGGTATTTGAGAATACAGCTTGCTGGTTTTGACCACAATCTTAAAAAAGCTGTTTTAGTTTAGTTTTAAGAAAAAACATTTATATGAGGGTGTCCTGGGGGCCAAGTGGTTAAGACGCGCAGCATGTAACCAGCCTAGTATCTTGAATTTTCGTAACACGTTGCACAGTTCCCTACCTCACCATTTATGTCCATTGCCAACGTTCAGTGCTGATGCAGGAAAAGGGTGTGGAGGGTGGGGTGGATGGATGTGCAGCATGTCTGAATTTCATGCAGGAGATGGGAATTTGTGTCCCATGTGGACATTCTTGTTTCTCTCTCATCCCTCATTTTCTGTCTGTCTCTGTACCATCAGCTGTCCAGAAAAGCTCCTATGGGGCCGTTTCGGAAGGCAATGAGGAAATGATCTGTTTTGTTGTTTAAGTTGGAGGACTTGTTGGCTCCAAGAGGGAAACACAGCATTCAATGTAGACAGCATAAAGACATTTTTGGTAAACTTCTGCAATGTTTCTGCAAACTTATTTCATAGAGTTCATCTTGCAATCACTGTCTGAAATCACAAGATATACTGAATATTTGCTGTCTTTAATGTACGGACAGAGATGGGAAAGAAAGCCTTCATGTTTTCTCGTCTATGCACTTGGAATTGTTTGGAAAAGCAAATTAAATAAAGGAATCTGATATATAAGAATTTTGTATGCTGCCATCTTGGCCAAGTTTCCTTTGTTAAAGAGGTTTCTGATCTCGGAGGGATTTACCTGGTTGAATAAAAACAAAAAGTTCATTATTATCTTGTTCCTCTGAGTCCTGTTCCTGCCCCCCCACTCCATAATCCTTACTCATCTTCTTCCTTTTCTTCCTCTTCCTCTTTTTATTCCTCTTCTCGCTGGCTGTCAAGAGTGTGTGAGAGAGAGAGGGGTGATGAGTGAGTTTCTAGGAGACAGGAATGTGTCCTAGCAGCTAATTACCAGCACTGATGATGAAACACTCTGATGATTGTGGATGCTGTGTGTGTGTGTGTGTGTGTGTGTGTGTCACAAGGCTCAGTCAGTCTACTTTACACAGGCCTGCAGTGTACAACTTTACTGTCACCTTTTCAGGTTACAAACCTGCCACTGTGTCCCAAACAGAGTCCAGTGACCTTTCGAAGAGGGCCGATGAGATTCCTCTCATCTCTCCTTTTAATGACCCTTCTTCTTTTCTTTCCCTCAGCCTCTCTCCTCTTTATTTCCTCTCCTCGCTCCTGTCTGTGGCGATGTAATGAGATTAGGGAAAATGTCTCGTGATGACCTCTCCATCGCAGGTCAACATCTGCCATTTTGTTCGATGGTGTAGATAGAAACTGGGAGCCATGCTGCCTTAGGCGATACGAGTACTGTAGCATCAGACCAGCAGACGAGTTACTATGCATCATGTATGCAGGTGTTTATTCAGGATCGTCTTATTATTCTGACTGAGTTCAGCCTCCTCCTTCCAGATAGCGGAGGAGTCATTTTTAATTAGCTGAAATCTTAAATCCGCTGATAAGAGACGTGTTTCTCTAAGTCTGTCAATCTATAAAATCTGCAGTGAAACCTGCTTTTAAGAGCTCCTGTTTTGTGCTCAAATAGTGCTCATGGGATTATTTGAGCACAAAACATGTCCTTAATTCTACA
>NTHP01000076.1:735768-755605 GCA_003416845.1 Oplegnathus fasciatus | reverse complement strand
AGCATCTAACAAAAGACAATATTGACCTGCGCTTGTGGGATTTGCCGAATCCAGTCTTTTTACCGATCTCGGCCTCTGCTGCATCGATTATGACCGTTCTTTTAAGGTCTTTCTCTTGTGAGTCCCCCGACTTTTTGGAAGGACAATACAAAATCACTGGAGAACCCCTTCAACAATCACACATACCTGTAACACACTGTTGTTGAGCCCTGCTATGGGGGAGTCGTGATCTAACTTTTTTTTTTAAAAAGCCTGAAAACCTTTTTGCTGACCTCCAGTGGCTTAACTTCTGCAACCTGCTGGAGGTGTACTCCAGGAACCTTACCACACTTATCAGTGACGTCACTGATAGGTGTGGTAAGGAGCCGAGGTTTGAGGTTCGAGGATAACCCGACCCTTACTGGGAATTCACGTCAGACACCAGACGTCGGCAGTGCGTAAACGCTACTGAGGAGTCCGCACATTAAATCCACACCCACTCCGATCTCCATCACAGCAGCGCTGTCCGTAGAAGCAGCTGTCCTGTCAGCAGCACAGCTCCTGAGCTGCTGAGAGGACAGCAGGCTGACAAACAGCCTTCAAAAGGCTGACTAATACCAGAAATTGACTGGACAGAAATAGTTTTCATATACTCCCCACGTCAGTGTGGATTGCCCTTTAAATAAATGCAAATGTGCAAAGTTTATGATGTTACTGACTATTCAATATGCAAGCATTTCTCTTGTTCTTCTTGTTCTTGACCATCAATTCTAATGTTACTGCACAAAGCAGCACCAGCCTAGTGGCATCATGTTCGTCGGCATGTTTTTCTGCAGAATCCACTGAACAGTACTGTCGAACCTGAGGGGGGTGGGTTCATTGACACATATAAATAAGTATTCTTTTTGTATATAAATTGTGTTTTGTTTTTTGTTTTTTTTGGTGGGCCATAACTTTAAAAGCAAGCATGAGTTTATTTATCTAATGTATTTTGTAGGTGGGTCCTGGGTTTTGTGCGTACATTGAATTTAAATATATTACAAAATGCCGGCTATAAGCACCTTCAGTCCAAAAAACTGACATCAGCACTGGCCTTAGAAACCCAGTATTACCTTAGGCTCTCTTCACTGGTAATTCAAATCACAGTATGAACTTTTTCTCTTGCCACTTTTTTCCAGAGAACTAACGACTCTCACCTCTCCGTAGATGGAGTTCGCTGGTGTTAATGACCCTGTCTTTTAGCAGACCAATGGATGTACCACCTTGGGCACTGAACCGCTTAATCATAAGGGGACAAAAAAGGGGAGCAGACAGAGAGAGATGAAGTGTGGGGTGGTGGGGGGGGCGGGTTGGGTTGGTGGGTGGGGGGGGTAGGCAACCATGACGATCACCTCGAATCGGACAATGATTCCACTCCAGTGACTTCACGTGGAAAGTAGAGCAACGGGGATGATAAGAAAAAGGAGAAAGAGCTAGTCTGACAGATCCTTGATTAACTGTGGTAATGACTAAGAGAGAAGGGGGAGGGGGAGGAAACAGTAGGATCCTCAACACCTGAATGCATCTGCAAGGCTTCGTTCTACACAATTCAAGCAGGCCGTATGCCCCTTTCGTTACTGTTGCTACGCCTGTCAAGCTTCCCATTAACACATATGCAGTTTAAAATGATAATGGTGGCAGATTACCATTAAAAAGTTATTTTTGGAACGACGGGTTCCTGGTTTCAGACAGAGGCAGACAAAAGCAGGCTTCTCATTTCCAGTAAACGACCGCTGATTTGTCGACCAAAATGACACCTATCGCTGGCAGATCAGATATATCAGCTAGCTAGCTAATTAAGTTAATGTTAGTTTCATATGTTGGGTGAAAAAACCAGTATCTGGCTGTCTTTTTAACTTTTCCAGCTGACTTGTTTTAAAAAAAAGAATCCTGTCAACGGGTCTTAAATATGCACATGAGGCTCCATACTTGACATCATGTTAAAAGACTGCGACTAAAGCTGAATGTTCAGTGTCCTCACCAGTTGATGATCTGAGGATATAAGCTTGTTTGGCTGCTTAACTTACATACTTATGCGTATTTTCAAATATGTTTCCACTTATAACGTAAAAAAGGCTGTTAGGATGAGGGCTAATCGATGTGTTTGGCGAACGTAGCTTTCTCTTTGGTAACGTAGGCTGGGGGTTGCTGAAGTGGAAATTTCCACAAATCCAACAAGCTGCTAATGTTCACCTAAAAACTCGACCAGTGCATATATAACCCCACAAACTAATGTAGCCTAGTTAATCAATGATGTGCGCCTTGACATTGGAAGTTACACTCACTGTAGGTAGTGAGCTGGTTAGCTGGGCATGCTAATAACTGTAGCTTATTAGATTTTATCATTAGAGCAGATAAACACACTGTTGACTCCATTCCTCACACTTCTTGTGCTTTTGGTTTTGGAAAAAACACCCTTCAAACTCTTTAAATGCCAAGTATCTGTCTTATTACAGCCTCACGCTTCAGCATGTGGAGAAATCCAAAGCTTGACAGGCCTGCCATGCCTAGTTACAGTTGCTAAGCTCTGATTGGGCACTCACTGTTCAAGGGAGGAGTTTAACGAATGGTCAGCTAGAGATGCTACTGTCATTAAGGTCAATGTAATATTATTATAATATCAATATTTCCAATACAATGCAGGATTATAGCAGCGTCACTGTGTAGTGTGCAGTATGTTGTCATTGTTTTTATAGTTCAGTATTCTGATGTCAATATTACTGTAATGGCATGACTAATATAATGTCACCGTTATAATTACAATGATGTCATTGTCATGAGATGTCGGTGTCCTCAGAAATGACTACATTATGAGGCAATATGTGCCTCTCACAGATTTACACACAAACAAGCACACATACACACACACCTGTTCACACACTTGCTTTTCATCTCCCTGGCCTGGCTATTTCCAGAATACCCCCAACCTGCACACACATGTCACTGACTCAAACACACACACACACACACACACACACACGCCTATCTCAGATTCAAACACACGCACCGATACACACATACCTGTCGCAGGAGAACACAAGCATTTCACTGCCATGGCTACCGTGAAGCTGACCCAGTTTCCATGGCGACAGAGACGGGGTCGGCTGCTGGCTGCCGATCCCCCAGGACACACCCATTTTTCCCTAATACAGAGAGAGGGAGCAGGAGGTGAGACACAAACATGCAGACGGAGGAATGAAGTGATGAAAGAGTTGAAAAAAGGCAAATGGAGAGGTGATGAAGGACGAAGAGAGGGATGAAGAGATAAGAGAGATGGAGTGATGAGAGTGGGATGGGAAAGCACTTCAAAAAGAGGAAGAGAGAAAGTTGCACATGAGAAAAAATGAAAGACTGAGAGGAGTATGATGGAGTAATCAGGCCACCCACAGTGGTGGAAAAAGTACTCAAATCTCTTACTTAAAGCAGCTCAATGGAACTTTTCAACACACTTTTTGTGTTGATTTTGGCGGTCCCTGTGGACAAAGGCAGTAGTGTTTCACTTAACGTTAGGTTACATGTTCCCTCCGCTTCACTCCCTGCTGCGAGGAGACTTCTTCTCCGGGAGGAGAGCAGGCAGCAGCTCCGGAGACAGACCTTCAATTAGCGGCTGAAGCAACTTGAATTCAGCCAGAGCAAACCCCAGCAGCGCTGTTTCGTCTGACTTCGTGGAAAAATCCGACCCAGTGGCAGGCATCAAGAATAACTATTAGAAACTAACAGAAATAGCCAATCTTCTCCCTGTTGGTCTCGTTTGCTTATGTTGGTCATATAGGGGTATCAGTACTACATTGAGACTGTTTCATAACCAGTTAAAAACTCCATAGAGCTGGTTTAAGTAAAAGTAAAATCATGTCATAATAGTACCTGGTAGTACCTCCTGACATTTCAATACAAAGTAATCGCATGAAACTGTCACCAGATGTGTGAATGGTAATTTGGTGTCTCGATGGCATATTTATCCAAATGTTCGGTCATGTTAACTGTCAAAATGAAATGTTGCGAATGTTCTTACATTTGCATAAAGAATGTGCCACATCACAGAAAAATTGCTTCAGAATCACTACAGTATGTCACCATATTTACATTAAAACTCCCTATGTGTCCATAATTAGCATAAACATCCTATGTCCCAGCATATCTGCATCTAATCTGTCTAGACGTGCCTACCCATGGATACATTCAGAGTTTGCATGCAAATATTTTTGACATTGGGAGTTTTGAAGCTTTATTAGAGTTATTTAGGTTTTCATGCAAATCTTAGAGATCTAGAGCAACGCGTTCCAGCCTTTTTACCCTGTGACCCCTTAAATTAAAGCAATGTCTACTTGCGCGTCATATGTTGCTTATGTCAGTGATTTCTGAGTAGTTCCACTAAAGAGTGATTTTTACCTCTCAGATTGTTTCTTTTGAATAAGAAGAAAGAAATAAGCAAAGAAGACACAAAAATACATAAGTTTGTGTAGCAGAAGTGTGTTTGGTCCTCTTCCCTGTCCCATCTTGCGGCCCTCAGCTTTACCTTGTGGAGGAGTCCCGACCCCCAGGTTGGGAACCTGCTCTAGAGGCTGTTTTATACATAAGTGCGGTGACATGGGAAGTTTTTATTCCAAATATACAGAGGTGAATTCCTATAGAAATGACTGGTATATAGGGAGATATTAGGCAATTGTATGGTAATGTTCAATATCTTTATCCCAATGTATTGGGCATAATGCTGTATATGTAAGAATTGGGAGATTTAATTCAAATTGTGGTTATTATACTATTACCCATGATTACATTGGTAGGTTTTATGTAAATATATATGGTGACGTTGGGAGTTTTATGCAAATGTAAGTGATGTAAGCAGGTTTGTTAAAATTTTCAGGATCATGCAATGGTTTGACAGCAGTGACGGACTATGGACAAATATTGATATGTAGTCCTTATTCATGTTCAATTCAAGTTTTAAAACCAAGTTAACACAGTTAGTGTGTTCATATTAGCTCATGATTTTCTGTGTTTGCTTGGTTAACTAAAAAGCCATCCATCCAGCTAAATTGGATTGTGTTCACCTGATTATTGTCTAGCTAACCTGCTAATTTTGCTAGTCAGTTAGACAGGCAGAAGTATCCTGTCTATAACTGAATAAAGAGGGATTGGCTTTTTATTTTATTTTCCTGAAGTTTGTTCAAAGGAAAAGTTTGACATTTTGGGAAATACACTTATTTGCTTTCTTGCTGAGCGTTAGGTGAGAAGATCGATACCACTCGACTGTTTAATACGTATGAATATAAATATGAAGCTACCACCAGCAGACGGCTAACTTAGCGAAGTATAAAGACTGGAAACGGGAGAAAGCTAGCCTGGCTTGCGTAACAAAATCGGCCTACCTCCATCCGCACCTCTAAAGTGCACCAATTAAATTGTTATATTTCAGATGATCAATCCACACAAAAACCAAAGAGTAAAAATGACAAGTCGCTGTCTTACAGTGCGTTATGTGCCGGACTATTTCTTTCTTCTCATCAAACTCTCGGCAAGAAAGCAAATAAGCATATTTCCTGACATATTGAACTTTTCCTGTAGGCTTATTCTTCTTACGTTTTGTGACAAATTACCTCCAACTAAATAATATTTCCATCCTGTATGTAATTTATGAGATTGTTAAGGGTTAAAAAATGAAATATATACCATATGTACCATATATAGTGTTGTTATAACCATATAACAATAGCTTTTCTCTACTGCTCTTTGCCCAAACCTCTGTCTGCTCTTTCCTTCAGCCATGGAGAGACTTCTGTGGCAGAACAAAGTTGGAAATCAGCTTCTATTCCTGTAGATATAAATGTATTACAGCAGACAGAAGGTGATGTATGTTACAAAGGCCCTAAAATAACTGCTGGGGTAAATTTAGGCGCAGCTCGCCTCCGGCACAGTAGAATAGAATAGAATATATGAATGAGAGCCGGGCTCTCGGATGAGCCGCGAGTCTGCGTTTACTATGACAAAGGTAACAGGTGGTGGTCATTTGTGGTTAGTTTGTGTGTGTGGAGAGAGAGTGAATGAGAGAGAGCGAGAGGCGAAGGTGATGGGGATTTTCACTTCAAAGGCAGGCAAGAGCACAGCACAGATTAAAGCACACCAGGAATCAAAGAGCCTCAGGTGGTAGGCAACACACAGGTGTCCCCCGTATGTGCATGTGTGTGTGTGTGTTTGTGTGTGTGTGTGTGTGTGTGTGTTGTAGGAGAGAAAGCCCATCTATTTTTACCTCCTATCTCTCCCAACACCTTTTCTTGGCTCTTGCCACTCTTTGGTTTGTCTGTGCGATTCAGGGCTTTCAACATGGAAGTGTTGTTGTCAGAGATGAGGGGAAATCTCCCACAGACGAGAGCCGCTCTCTGTGTGTGACCTCGTAGGCGTCAACAGGAGATACAACATTTGAGGACCCTTTATAGTCTGCAGCATCCTGTGAAAGTCCTGCATACATAATTTCACAGAAGTATTAAAAACTAAATATGCTTTAGAAACATAGACTTTTAAAAGTTTTAAAAGTAGAAGTACTCATTATGCAGAGTGGTATATTACAGTTTTTCTCAGTTGCTTTGGTACATTTCTTAGATCAGAATTGAAATTTTCAAAACTACTTGTTCAGCCTCCACATCATCTTGTCACTTGTGCACATCATAAAAGCAATTTCTCATTCTTTTGAACAAATTACAAACGATTATGTACAATTGTCTGCTGTTTCCTACATTATCAATTGCTTCTGTCGTGTTGATCAAAATGTATTATACTGGTTCTCTGTTGAATAGTCTAACCCACTATAACATCTAGGCATCTCATCTTGTCTTTTTCTTTTCTGTATCACAATGACGTGGTCTGTCAACAAGTCACAGTACAAACAGTAAAGGAGTAAATGTGAATCCTGTCCAATCTCCCACATACAGTAATGTGTAACTTTGTGCTGTAGAAACTGATACATGCCATTCAGACAAAGTGCAGCCTTGTGCATTTTCAATCATTGTCATTCTGATGGCACTGACATGTTCATTGATATAAATATTTACTTATGAGAGATAAACTAAGGATTTTGAGCATGTTACGGGCTTTTGCGGTAATCCATTGTGTGGTGCTGTTTGTACGAATTGTTTCAAGAAATGCACGTACTGTTTTGCAAATGTTAAGGATGATTTGAGAAACGCACCAAAGTGACTGAGAAAAACTGTATCATGTCATTTTTATTACTGGCTGAGACATTTGCCCATTCAGTCCTCAGAATAACTCAGAATAACAAGGGTTATTTGACTTTTATTACAGTAAACATTTGATGTGAAGATTCAAAAATTCAATAAGGAATTGTAGATGTGACGGTTTCTGTTATAACTCGCAGCAAGTACGGGTTTACAGCAGCATCATCATAACCAATAAATAACAAGTGGAAGAACACACCTTCACTCAAAGTAACTTTTACTCAAGTCAAACCATGTCGCCAGCCAACCTCTCTGACTGTAAAGGGGTCAAGGGTCACCTATGAATGGGAAATATATAAGAATCATAACAAATACATAACATGGCGACAATTCACAATAATGAACTCTTTACAGCCTTTACTCTTTCAGCTCCTTGTTTAGCTTTGAAAATGGTTTAAAAAGCCATTGCACATTCGACACCTTCTCATGTTATGTCTTTACACAGGAACGGAGGCCCAACTGGCCCAACTTTAAGACTAAATGGAAATATCACCTGTTTTGGTTTTACCAAATTGCAGGACACCATCTGGACATCCTGGTCATCCATTGGTTTGATACTCATTTTGTATCGTATTTAAGCTTGTAACATTTCCTTCATGTCTAAGATCAGAGGACATGTGGTAAATTCATTCAATTTTCATTCGGTGATACATTTAGGCCCCATCAGGCCGGGTCAGTAATGCCCAGCAGATTATTTAACGGCAAGAGGAAAATGGAAGCAAAAAGAGTGCGAATACCAGGAGAAAAGAGTGTGGAGAGAGAGAGAGAGAGAGAGAAAATATGACAGCTGAGAGGAGGATAAATACAGGAAGAAGTGAGATGTGTGGAAGGGTAAAGTAAGGGCAGAGACTGTCCTTAAACAACACAGTGTTCAAGTCTCTGTTTTTCTCCCCTGACAGAGCTGACACATCTCCAGCTCCGACATGTTTACTTTTAAATATCAGCCTGAGGATAGATAGATAGACAGATAGATAGATAAACAGATAGATAGATAGATAGATTGATTGATAGACAGATAGAGAGATAGACAGATAGATAGATAGATAGATAGATAGATAGATAGATAGATAGATAGATAGATAGATAGATAGATGGTGCAAGGATCTGTGGATAATGAGAGAAGAGAGGAAGCCACTTTAGACTATTGACATTTACTTTGTGTTTCACCTCGTAAGTGAAGTGTGCAAAAGTAGCATTAGGGAGAGGGAGAAATAGGGCGGACAAGTGTACACACCCACTTGCAATCACACACACACACACACACACACTCATACACACTCTCTGAAGTGCTTCCCCCTATCCAGCGCAGGGTGCTAACCATGCAGACAGCCATTAGAGCCCGTCCCTCCCTCCCTCACTCCCGGTGGAGAGCACCCGGCGTGGGCCACAGGGCTGAACCTCTCAGCATCCCCTCGCTGCCGGCCACGGCTCTCCACACACCCACTCAGCACTCCACCGTGGGGAGAAGAGTGTGTGAACTCCATTTACCGCCCCAACTGCTAAAGTAGTATCGTGCACTGTTAAAAGTGTCTCCGCCGCTCACACTGTGCAAAGAACAGAATACATTGGCTTAACACACTTTTTAAAAAAAAACTCTCCTCTCTCCCCTGTCTTGGCCGTCCTCCAAGTACACATAGCCACACACGAGTAAACACACAAATACACACACACACAAACACGCTTACACAAGCTGACAAGTGTCTGCTTCAGCGCAGGTTGCCATAGCAACACGGTCAGCAGCGTTCTTGCTCTTTGGCTTCACCAAGCATGACAGTGAGGCTAGTCAGTATTTGAAGTACACTCACACACACACACCTGCACATGCACGCTCACTTCACACAAATCCTGCACACAAAACCTGCATTCTCTTGCACATAAGATGTGTGACAATGTTGGTTTTATTCATTTGTTATATTTCTTCCGGTCTTAGAGGTGATTCGGTGGCTGTGAATTGTCTTAACAACGAAGAGAGGGCAGCAGTGCCAACATTAATACACACTGCCATCTACAGCACAAACACTGCAAATGCATCAACAGCCACAATGACCTCACAGCATGTACATTATGTGACCAAAAGTATGTGGACACCTGGACTTAACATCTATAATATGCGTCATTCTGAAACCACAGGCTTTAATCTGCTGCTATAACAGCCTGCACTCTTCTGGTTTCAGTCTTTCCGTGGGGATCAGGTCTGGCTCACAGTTAGTGTTCCAGTTCATCCCAAAAGTGTTGGATGGGTTGAGGTCAGGGCTCTGTGTAGGACAGTCAAGTTCTTCCATACCAAACTGGGAAAACCATTTCTTTATGGACCTGGCTCTGTGCACAGGAGCTTTGTCATGTTGAAACAGGATCTTCTGCAAACTGTTGTCACAAAGTAGGTTATTTTCTAAAAACTCATTGTAGGGTGTAGCTTTAAAGATATTCTTTCATTGGAACTATAAGGTTCCTGACCCCAAAACATGAAAAACAGCTCAGAAGTATGAGGGCAGTCCAAATACTTTTGGCCGTATAAGCTGAGCAAAGAAAACTCAGGACCACGGTCAGCGACAGACACACTCACTGTAATGAGCACATGTGGCCACTAGAGGGGGATACAGCTTCATATCAGCAGCACTGTGACCACCAAGAGTTCATGAATGAGTGCCCAGAATTTCACCAGAATCTCCATCCTGCTGAAGTGTCCCTGAGCAAGACACTGAACCCCCGTTCTCTCCAGGGGGGTGCTGACCGTGACCTTGGACCTCTCTGAGAAGCGGAGCAAGAGAAAAGAGAACTTGGGCTTAACTATGATGATAAATGGTAGTGTATGTGTGATTCCCGAATCACACATTGAGAGTGCTTTTTGTCATCTCACTAACTTTGTTTGGCTGTAATAATGATCTCATTTCCCAGCTTTTTCTCATCTCTGTCGGCCTGGGGAAGAGTGCCAAGCTTGAAATGTGTTGCAACCTCAGCTGCCAGTCTGAGCTTTTTGTGTTCTCTTAGCGTCTCCATTTGTGATCACAGCGAGCCAATGTCTCACTTTTCTACATTGAATGGCTCCCCTCCTTTTCTCTGTTACTTCTGAGCAGTTTGGGAAGCCCGCCGTTCCTCTCAATGAAGGCTGACAACTTGATAACATGCAAGAATTGGGAAATTTAACTCTCACCGCCAACATTAATTAATTTTACTCAGTGAAAGAATGTAGCCATTACCATTAATAATGTGATAATATATAGATATGATCCTTTCTCCCACCATAGAACAGAGGACAGACTGTTGGAAAGCTTAATGTGAAATTCCTACTTAGACAGGAAAGCAGCCAAAGTTTGATCTCTAAATCACTAGTGCACACTGCAGTAACATGCGCACATTTACACCTATATTTAATTGGGTAAAACCATAGCTACTTTGCCATCGCAAAATTTTACAAATAAAATGTAATTTACAAAATAAGAATGTAAAAAAACATCCAGTGCAAAATAGATTCAAACACGATGATGGATTTGAAAGGTTCATGAAGCACCTGGAATTTGTTTTAGAGAGCACACACTGAAGTCGATGACCTGCAGCAAGCTTTCTCTAAATGAGAAATAAAATGAAAAGAAAATCCATAAAAACACCTGAAATACTTACACCACTTGAGAATCTGAAAAGGCTAACAAAAACGATCAGTTCAGTATTCTTTGTGTTTGTGTGAGAGGACGTTTCAGTCAATAACCAGCACATCACATTCTCAAGGAGAGAAGAATTCAAACCATTTTTTAAATAAAATAACATGAAGTACTGTTTGTTAGAGGTAGAATACCTGACTGGTGGAAAACAGGTCTTCAGCTTTGGAGTTTCAACCAGCAGACAATAACAATTTACTTGTTATAATACATACTGAGCGACTTTTCCCTGATCTCTGACTTATTGGCCCCAAGGATCATGGGTAAATGAAGCTAATGTAAAGTTGGGTTTAACTGATATGACTTTTTAGAGACAAAGACTCAGCTATTTGTTTTTAAATAAAAATTGTTCATAATGCACCGGAGGCAAAATGGCATTATGGGGGAAAAAGAGATACAACTTTACATGCAAATAACAATAAAGCAATGATTTGGTTGGAAAACTTTAGAAACTATTGGTGCTGTTTGGAAAACAGCCACTCTGAGGCAAAAAAAAAGGATTGAAATTGTTTAAAAAAATCTTTATTTGGTTGTTGCATGTTGACTTTGGTGCAGAGTGGTTAACAGTCACAGAACTGCAGTATCTACTAATAAGGTGATCTGATGGCTAATCAGAGTGCGACACCATGTACACAGGTAAGATGTGACATACAGGTGTATGTTACATGATAGAGTATTATGCTCAGAAACACACTGCATAGATGTGATAAACACAATATTCTCACAGAAAACAAGATCAGGTTAAGTCATGAATAAAACAACAGAATATAATATCCTTCAACTTGCAAATCCTATTGTCTCTGTTAGCAGCATGTCAGCCTCTGAGTAACGGTCACCACCTGCACCATACACGCTCTTAAGGCCACTGGACAGATCACTTTGTATTGCATTTTCTTAACTGTGTTATAGGAACATAATAAAGGTGTAATCACAATCATAGAACACAACTATTTAGACTACTGTAGTGTAAATGATACAAAACCAGATATGAGCTGCATTTCTATAAACAAATCAGCAGCGTGTGGGATAAGACATTTCTCAAAAGTAGATTTTCTTCCAATAATAACATGACTAATTTTAGTGACACAAAGTGGCAAAGTTCAATATACAGACAACCTACACCTGATCTGAGCAGAGATCACTGCTGGGTCGGATACAGTGCACAGAGCTTAAGTTTAAAAATTAGAAGTCATGATATAAATTAATCTGATGTGTGTACAGGGACTATAAATTCACTCTATACACACTTACTTTGATAAAATAAATTAAGATACTTGTTAAAATGACGTGTGTTTTGGTGTCCAAGTGCAGCAGAACAGTTCAAGTAACAGAGTAGTCTGTCTACAACGCCGTACTTCTTCTTTGGTGGCAAGGTTTTAACATCTCTTTCCTCCATGTTAAACGGCAGCCTGTTCAGTGTTTGACCACTAGAGGCACTGTAGAGCAACAACACAATGTGCATGGTGCACATACATAGACAGTTGGTGGCAGTAAAAGGAAGAGAAGACCACGACATGTATATGATGCAGGTTTCATTAAAAAAAAAGCTTTGAAATGTGTGAGGTAGTAAATGCATTAAATGTGTCTGTTGTGCCTCGAGGGTACAAACAAGATTTTTTTGGTTAGAAAACATTGAATGTAAAGAAAACCATGTTTTCTACAGTAGCTCTCTACAGGGGGGCACCCTGTGATTGGTGTTAGCACTGAGAGATACACACAGATTTGTGAGCAGTGTGGTAGCACCTTGGAAAACACGTACATTTGGCTAAACTTTAAAGTGATATCAAGTGATGTCAACTCAGAAGTCCCAGTTCAACATTTCTGATGAACGTGTGGACCTTTGCAGCGACCGCTGAAGTGACATCGGCGCTGGCAAAGCAACAGGAACCGTGGCGAGAGCTCAACCGACAGGTGAACTGAAGGCCTGCGCTCACTTTGAAAGGGCCTGCTCCTCCATGCCAGCCTGCGTCATGAGCTCAGCCACGTTCTTCTCAAGGTCATCGATGCGGGTTCCCATCTCATCTAGTGTGAAAGTGAAGGAACAATCTGCCAGGAACTGGAACATGCTGTCCAGTCCAAACCAGACAGCAACAACACAGTACAGCTATGTGTGTTATACTACATCCAAAGATGTCATCTTTGACAAGGAACTGTGCCTCTTAAACGGTTTTCTTTACAAGGGTCCCATTAGCGGGTGTATTGTCAACAACATCTAAATGACAGGGTCATGAGGGGGAATGGGACGGGGCTACAAGGCTAAAGACATAAACCATGTAACTCTACTTTAGGCATTTTTCACAGAAGACATTTTGATAGTAGCTAAAGCACGGGTGGCAAATCATGAAATGAATGATGATGCAGCCATTGTTAATGTTCTTAGTAACACCTGTGCTTGTTCCTACTATCACAAGTCAAAATGGCTGCTGTGGAAAAGGTCTATTTCACTCAGGTTCTGACACTGTCCATAATTCATGTGGACAGTTTTTGACTTACTAAGACATGTACTTTGAATGTAAATAAGGTGCCAGAGTGCATTAAAAAAGCATCAAAATAGAGCTTGTTTATAAAAAATTTAAAAAATCCCCCTGAGCCGCTCTACAGAGGTCCGGGCTAAGCCCCCCAATGTCCTCAAGTCCTGGAAACGCCCCTGGCACTGTCCACAAACAATGGGGTCTCACCCTTCTAAAGGTTTTTTCGTATGTTTTTTTTTCACCCAGTGTTTTTATTTCATATTTTCATATAAGCTGCATTTGACAAATGTGTAACGAATATACAAAATATACAGAATAAAGCTTCCCTAAATTAGACATAGGTTGAGACTGTGTGGCAGTGTTTGCCCGTTTGAACGCCCCCCAGTGGCCCTGCATGTTACTACAGGTGTGTGTTTAACAGGGAGGACACACCTTTGATCAGTAAGTGCTCTCAGGTGTGTTTTAGCTAGCTGGACAGAGACCAGACTCAGCTAACGTTACTGTAACCAAACATCATGTAATGCTGCGTCATTTCTGAGCCGAGTTAAGCCTGAAACGCCTAAAAGAGAAGTTACCAGCTGTAGTCCGGATGTGAACGTGTAAATATTTAACGTTACAGTCGGAGCAGGTTAAAAAAAAAGGATATTTTTGGACTCCAGCTGTTCAGACACTGCCTGAAATCTCCCTTGAAGTCGCTGCATCGTTGTCTCCATCTAAAGGGAAAGAAAATGTCAGGGCAAAGTATTTTACAGGACACATAACTTAGCTCGCATCAAACTAACTCACCGCCTCTGTCATGTCTTTGGCGGCTTTGCAGTCTGTTTTCGACATCGTTTCTTCACCAACACACAGATGTTTGGAGGGAACATAAATCTCGGCCATACACCCGGACTGTGGCTGTATGTTTGGTCAAACTGGGCCGTGGCGGCGACGATACAACCCCCAACTCCGTGTCCCCTCTAAGACGTTGGCTGTGACTCCCAGAAGTTTGCGGCAGGTTGAGTCCAGAGAGTGAAAACAGCACGACTTCCGCTTGTAGTGTTCGTCATTTCAAAATAAAAGTCAATGCACAAAAAGCGTTGCTACATTTTTTTTCTTCTTCAGTCTCAAAGAGAGAAAAGAAATATGAAATATTTTTAAAATGTAAAAATAAAAACATAGTTTTGATTAATATATTGATATTAAGTTATTCCATTTTCATATTAATTCCCTATATATATACACACACAGATGGGTGACAAATTAAAGGAAAAACCAACATGAAGTGTCTTAGTATGAAGTCAGGCCACCACGAGCCTCCAGGACAGCTTCAGTGCCAAGTCTGTGGAACTCTATTGGAGGGATGAACACCATTCCTCCACAAGATATCTCCTCATTTATAAATACCACTTTTAGTTAATCTGATACTCTCATT
This sequence comes from Oplegnathus fasciatus, assembly GCA_003416845.1. Classification (NCBI taxonomy): domain Eukaryota; kingdom Metazoa; phylum Chordata; class Actinopteri; order Centrarchiformes; family Oplegnathidae; genus Oplegnathus; species Oplegnathus fasciatus. The sequence continues at coordinate 740,820 of NTHP01000076.1, read as the reverse complement.
GAGATCAAGATCTTTTTTGCAAGAGAGAGCTGAGTACAGCAGACAGAAAGAAAAACAAGCGTAGCCAGGTATAACAAAAGGACATACAGCATCAGAGACAGTCACAGACGTCACTAAATACATTTGAAGATAAAAGTTTATATCATATCATTTGGTGTTATGGTGATGGTGGTGGAGAGCATTGTCTTACACGTTGGTCCAAAATCTTCCATAGGTGTGAAACTTGAGATCCGGTGACTGTGAAGGCCGCAGCATTTTATTCACATCGTTTTCATCCTCACCAAACCATTCAGTGAGCCCTGATGCACAGAAGCATCTGCATTTAACATGTTTCTCCATTCTTTTATTCAGGGCTTTCCTTTAACTTGTCCCCCGTCTGTATATATATGTCCACCATAGACAACGGTCAGTTTCTACAGTAAATATACCAATTTGTCTTGGGCTTCAAAACAAGCACAGACAAAAGCCACCAAGCATGCCAAACAACTTAGAAGTATGTCATATTACAATATTTTCCAAATGAAAAGGAGTGGGATCTCGATCAGTTTTGGTATAAAGATTTAACATTTCAATCAGTATCTGTAGTTACTTTAGTTTGATTTAGTCTCATTTTAAGGCTGTGTGTCTACAATGAAAAATGCGAAATTACCACACAGTAACAAGACATGGCAATAACTACAGTATATAAAATTGCTTGTAGCCATTTGATTCGTCCTCTGCAACACCCCAACACACATTTCCCGCAAATTACATTTTTTACGCTTTTATTATGAAGGTAAATTTTACTGAATTTCCGGTCCCATGCTGACTTACTTTGACTAGCTTGACTTTGACATCCGTAGTGATTTGTATGCACGGTCTCACATGGGAAGAGCATTTTATTAACTCTTTGTAAACTGGTTGATCCCGTCAGGCGGGCCACTGTGTGTTTTGTGTGATGTAGACGAACAGTTCCCCCTCCCCACACTGAAGCTTTGCTCTTTATATAAGAGATGATCCTGGATCATTGTGACAGATGACAGATGAGAGGCTGTCTGCCATGAGGGTTACGTAACTTCCATTAAGCCTTTATAAATCTTTATAATCTGGATTTTGTGTCAGTGACTTTGGCTCCAGCTGAATATGTTAAATTTATAATGTGGAAGATAATTAGGAAGGTCTGTTAATCTGGACTGCAGCGCTCGGTGTACTTCAAGAGGCGCTGGTGTGATGTGCTGAGCAATGAGTCAACTAAAATAAACCAGGTTACCTGAAATATTTAAGAAGATTCAGCTCTACTGTCAGGGCAAAAAACAGGCAGAGTGAGACTCTTCACTTCCTGTTAGGCCCCTTCTGTAATGGATTTTACTTTTCAATACAATATTTATTCCATGCAGCCAGACCGGTTTAACTAACCCAAGGAAAAAATGAGCTATGGTCCCCAATTGAGCGCCTTGACAGCCTCGGGCCCCAGGGCTGAAACCCACTTTACCTGTTTTGTAATGCGGCCTTGGTCTACAGGGGGACTGTGTGAAAGTATTGCCCTTAATTTTTGTAAAGCAATATCATTGTGAAATCTATAAATGTGTTTAAACTTTGCACCACTTAGAGAGTGTTTTAGTCCATACAGAGATATAGGCCTTCTTCAGTTCAGACAGTTTGACTTGTCATAGTAGGAAAAGCTCAGTACTTTAGTGTTAGACATAACATTAACAGTGGTTCAGTTCTATTCAGGTGTCCCAGTAAGCCATGACAGTGTGACAGTGAGCCGGCACAATACCAGGACCCTGAAATTGAGGCAGCTAAATGGGATTCAGCCATCATTCATTTTATTATTTGTACCTGTGCTTCTCCTACTGTGACATATGGAAGCTCATTTCTGCCAATGTGATGAAAAAAAGAAGATCCTGTAAGTCATTATAATGAGTTCGTTTCTCAAAACAATGACTGTATCTAAAATAATGACTTTGTAATCTAAAATAATGACTTCAGATCTCAAAATAATGACAAACCTTTTCAAAAATAATGACTTACTTATCTTGAAATAAAGACTTAGTATCTCAAAATAACAAAATTAGTGGCCTGTCTCAAAATAATGAGAAGCTGACATAAGTCATTATTTTGAGATACAAATTCATTATTCTGATAAAAAGTTTATCATTATAATGACTTACACAACCTCTTTTTTCTCCATCACATGGGCAGCAATGGGCTTCCATAGTGACAGGTCAAAATGTCTTGCATTAAAACAATCTATTGCCTAATTAACCTTAATTAGGCAAAAAAAAGCCAGGTTCAACATTCCTACCAGTGGAGATGCTGACAGATTAGGTAGCTAACAAGATGCCAATATTTAAGCACATATTCAATAATGTGTATCTCTGGTGAGTTCATTATTTTTCAATGACAAAGCAAAGGAAATAACCACGTGTATCCAAATTCTTCCAACCAGCTGACACAGTCAGGCTGCACGTTCACAAAACCATATCTGGAGCTGTTTACCGCTCACACGACAGTATGAGGTAGCGCGTGAACTATCTTGATCGAGTCGAACATCTTTGTCGTAACGCGTGACGTGTGACGTTTCAGGAAGTGTGGGCTAGACCATAGAAACACTACTGGGCCAGTCAGCGAGGAAACAATTGTAACACAGCGACCCTGTACAAGAAAAAAATACTATTTTGTTTCAAGTTTCCCGCAAATTTTAAGGGCTTTTTAATACAATTTCACGAACTTCGGGAGTTTGTTCTTCTGAGCAGCCTTTCAAACAACGCCAGCTAGCGTCAACAGAAGTGTTGAATCCGAGAAATGGGACGTATTTAGCAGATTATCAGCTTCAGCCGCCTCCTCCACTGCAAACACTACCGCTGCCTTTACTGAGCGTCGTTGTTCTGTCGGTACAGTAGCTAACATTATTATTCCCAGCTGTTCCTGTAACGTTAGCCCCCCGACCCGTCGTCTCACTGCTCGGCTTGTGATGGCGTGGCAGTAGCTGCTTCTTTGTCCGTGTAATCCGTGGAGGGACTATGCATGGGAAACACGGATGTTACTCTTTCCACACAGTCAGAGTCCTTACAAAGAACCAGAGGAGGGTAAACACTGTGTACTAGTCTCCACTGAGCCAGTGACAGCCAGCTGACACCACCGCACTACTTCTTAGTCCAGGTGTTTGACAGGTGAGCAGCTGAACATGGAAGATGAGGTGTTTGAACAGATTGTGACCGTGTTTAACAAGCTGGTGTCGTGGGTCGCTGCTGGTGCCATGGTGTTTGGTGGGGTGGTGCCCTACATCCCCCAGTACAGAGACATCCGCCGGACCCAGAATGCAGAGGGGTTCTCCACCTATGTGTGCCTGGTTCTCCTGGTGGCAAACATCCTACGGATACTCTTCAGGTAGCAAATAATTCCCTGTCCGTCCTCTCTGGTGTATGATGACAAACCTCCATTCAAAATTCTGTCAATTTAACACTTATTCGCTTATAAGCCAAAATATAAACCTTATGGAACAAGACTTGGGATGTTTCAAGAGTCAGTGGGGTATTCTCTGAAATTCGGCTTCAAAGGGATCATCTCAGGAGCTTCCATTACATTGTAACTTCAAATTTGAACATCAGATGAACCATTTACACAAGTTACCACTTACACAAGTTCACTGAACAACAGCTGCTGGTGGGTTGGGTGTAAGATGAGTTAAATAGTGTTTGCTAATTACTCATAAAAGATCTTAAATTGATCTTAAAGTTAAACTGGAGTGCTAATCAGGTACAGCCAACTGCATTCTACTACAGCTGTTTTTGAGACTATTATTTGGCCAACTAATCTAATGTGGCAGGTATTTGGTGGGTTTTTGATATTTGGGACCCTACTGGGATACTTTTTGCAGGGGTTAACAAATTGATTTCCTCTTTGATATCTTCCTGAAGGTTAAAAACATTTTGCAAGCTGCAAAACCATCATTTTATTGAGGCTGTCTTTGCCGTAACACAGCTACTGTAAGAGAAGTGGAAAAGCAAGCATGTGTAGTATTCCTGGTGGCAAAGCTTTGACTGTATTTGATGCCTGCTACATGTTATAAAGTAAGTTCACACACTCTTGTGCTTTTCTCCATCAGATTTGGCCGCTACTTCGAGACACTGCTGCTCTGGCAGAGCATCATCATGATCGCCACCATGCTCATCATGCTGAACCTGTGCACCAACGTCCGCGTGGCCACTGAACTCAACACCAAAAGACGCTCCTTCATAGGTCAGAAACCCTCTGCGGGGGCCTCTTTACAGCACTGATAAAGCTCGGTAGCATCAACACCGCGAGATAAAGCGTTTGCGTGTGTGCTTTTTAGTGCCGCTTCCAATGATATGTGCATGAAAGAGAGCGAATGTGTGTGTGAGCGGCGGTGAGAGAATGTGCGATAAAGATGCGATTGTGTGTGAGAGTGTAAAAATATCTGAGAGCAAGCGGGGGTGAGGTGTGTAGGCAGGTGCATGTGAGAGTGTTTGAGAGAGATGTTAAAGTGTGTGAATGAATGTGCATGAGAGTGTTTGGTGTTAACAGGTCTCCTCACCGCCCGGTATGAGTGACCAGAGGGCCACTCCTTAACTTGGTAATGTTTGAATAAGCCAGTTAAACCTGCTTCAACACCTGCACAGAGGGGACCTTTGCCCGCAAGTGTCTGCTTAACACATACTGCCTGTGACATGATGTACAGGATGTTTGTTAATAAATGATTCGAAACTAATCCTCAAAAATCAGTCTTCTGAAGGAAAAACGCTGGCTTCATACTGCACCTCAATACTTGGAAATTAACTGGTTTTAGCTGTTTAAAATGATCATTTTATCAAGTTTAAGCTTGACAGCATCACATGTTTTTATTATTACCATTTCCAATTTCCAATTAGTAGACAAGAACCTGTCTAAATGTTGATAGATGCTTAATTTATTGGTCAAATATTAATGTTGATTATCAAATATCTTCTAATAGCAGAGTAAGTAAGTTTAGAGATTTAGAAGGGCATTTCTTTTACTATTCTGTAAATACTAATACTGAAGAAGCAATTGAGGTAGGGAGAGAAAAAA
>NTHP01000076.1:722851-735756 GCA_003416845.1 Oplegnathus fasciatus | reverse complement strand
TTTTTTTTGTGCATCTTTTTGTACACAAATGGACAAGGAACAAACCTCTGTTTTAGAAGTGTTATAAGTCACGTGTTTAAAGCCTGTTTCACGTGCGGTATACAGTGCTGGAGTTTCTCATCTAGGCATACTGTATCCTCCTGCACCAGGGTCGGACGCTCAGCTATGCCTCCCGTCCCTGTGGCGGTCTGGAGACAGGGGAGGGGGAGGACGCTTGAATAATGAGTGCTAATGTCCTTAGGCTCAGCGTCAGCTGACAAAATACAGAAAACTCTGAAGTCCACTACAGAAAGCGCCAAATTACTGTAGTCTCCATTCAGAGAGGAAAACCTGGAGACTTAGGCCAGTCAGCCATCTTGAACACCAGTGTGAATCAGGAAAAATGTCCACCTTTATAAAAAATCCTTTTCCAGACAGCTTCTAGAAATACTTGACAGATTGTTGAATTTACTGCTCTGCAGCTGAGGTTCTTTCTTTAAATATGTTGTCGTATGCATTTTGCACAGACCAGTTATGATGAGAAATGACACAGTCCCGCTCAGACATTTCAAAACTTGTTGAGCTCTGAAAGTTCAACTTAAAGGAATAGAAACAGAATAGAAATACGTTTCTTGCTGAGAGTTAGATGAGCACCACTCTTTTATCTACAACTAGCAGCCAGTTAGCTTAGCTTAGAATAAAGACTGAAAGCAGGGGTAAAGTGCTAGCCTGGCTCTGTCAGGAGGTAACAAAACCTGCCCACCAACTCCTCTAAAGCCCCCTATTTATCACGTTATATCTTGTTTGTTTAATCCAGACAAACTCAAATGTGACATGTTGTAGTTTTACAGGGGGGTTGTGCAGTGTGTTTATTTCTTGGCTGGGAGCAGTAACTTCTTGAAGTCAGTGTGAGGTTGCCAGGCAACCAGCGATGTCAAACTATTGCTGCTATTGTCCTGAAAACTTGGTTTCAAATCGTACATTTTTCTTGATAACATTAAGCAACAATTACAGTTACAGTAACTGAAGAAAACCAAGCTCTTTTTTTCTTTCCCTTCCTTTCCCTGTTTTTTTTTTTCCTCATTTTTTTTTGTCTGTAGCAACAGACAGTAAGGACGAGGAGATCAGAATCCCTAAGCGGCTCTTTCTGGGTACGTACAGAACTTACTGTGTCTGCCATGAAACATCAGCTGTAGTTCATCTGCCTCTCCATCTCTGTGTCTCGTGCATGACGCCCCTGTGTGGCTCTCCCTCCAGCCCGGCCAACACTAACTGATGACTAACACCATTTACCACCATGTTTGGATGAAGCATGAGCCCATTTCACCCACATGTAGTCCTGTTGTTTGCATCCACCTTTGATTCATGGGACATATTTACTGTCCGTCCATTGTAGCCACTGCTGTGATGCTTTCAATGCATGTCACACTTCACACCCTCAGTACCAATGTACCAGTACCAGTTTTCATTGAAAACCTTGTGTGAGTGTGATTTTGCATGTTTGTGCTTAAATCTGTCATTTATATGAGATGACAGTTTAGGAGGAAATCAAAAGTGTGTTCTGAACTCACATACTGTAGACTGGTTATTAGTTATCAGCGATTTACAGTAAACTAACCTGTTGATAGTACAATTTTAAGCCACTTACTGACATCTTGTAGTTCTATTTTTTCTAACTGTATGCTTTTATTTTCGTGGTTTGAAATGATTGTTTGATATTAGCTCCAAACCAAATGTGCTTAATGACCCTTAAACTGGTGCATGCGTACTGAAATGTGAATGTAAAGCATGTTTTTAATGGCTGATTTATGCAAAGTGAAATGCTAATAACTTTTAATTGATGTTGTCTTCTAACTGGCTTTTTAAAACCGTTCTTTGAACTGCGCTTGGTTTCAGCACAATGCCCGTTTTATAATGGCTATGTGAAGAAATCTGTGGTGTGGGATGTACCAAGCTGACACAGTTGCAACAGGAGAAAAGCTGCTAGTGTCTGCGTAACACACGGTATCAGTCTCTCTGTGTGTGTAGCTATGTATTAAGGTAGATTTAGTCTTTTTTCCGTCAATACTTTAGGTTAGACAGTATCATTTTTAACTCTAGACATCTTGCATAATTTCCTGACAGGATAATGAGGTTTAAACATAAAATTTGCTGGTGCCTTGCGTCATCCAATGAAAACAACAAACCCAACAATGAATCGATCCTACTACAAAGTATTGCCTGATTCTGGTATATCTTATAACCCCCACCCTTTGTCATAGAGCTCCATTATTGTCCAAAAGCACATCAGTGAGTCACACTGTTGCACTGGGTGCCATGTTCATTCATTACCATGAACACACACACTGTAGTTTATTTTGACTCAATCCCACATACACCCTCCTGCTGCTGTAAACACTCACTGGAGCACAAAATGTGTATTAATCCGCAACTGAAAATAGTCCCCAAGAAACGTGCTTTTTCCTCCAGTTTGAGTAACTTTTGCTAAAAACTACAGAGCCCTGCTTTTTTTTTTAGGAAATTAATTACTGATTTAAATAATGAAACAATTTATTTGTGCCCCGTTTTTTTTTTTAAAGATTTAAATCTTGAGTAGGAACAAATGGGCTTGGGGCCAAGTGGCACAGCAGGCAGGGTAGGGAAGCAGGAAAGTTCCTAAAGACATTGTTTGTTTTAATGGATATACAGAAAAATATAGAGTAGCACCAGACTTAACCTTTACTGCAACGGCAGCTTCACATTTAGTTGCCCAGATAAACGCACACAGGGCAGAAATCTGCCATCAGTGATATCACAACATGTGTTCTCCATCAGCTGCTCACAGGCCTTGTTCACAGCACACATCTGGACTTTGCAGGAAAAGCACAGGTGTTACTAATAACATTAAAGATGGCTCTGTTATTTTCAAGTGTCCCATTAAGCCAACATGCACAACACCAGGATCCTGAAACTGAAGCAGCTGTATGGAATTCAACCATCGTTATTTTTATTATTTACACCCATGCTTTTCCTTGTCAAAATGTCTTCTGTTAAAAAAGCGTGTCAAGTTGTGGCTTGAGGTGCAGATCATGAGTATGATCCTGTACAAAGACTTGGCTGTGTGATCTTGAAATATTTAGCCTCTCATTTAAGAGGCTTTGTCAGTTGTACTGAGAGGAAACCTCTGCAAGGCCACACATCAAGCTTAGCTCCTCCTGTTTTACAAACGCTAGACAACACATGACCTGGATGACTTCTTTAGCTGAGCCCCAGTTCCTTACTACATACTTACCACATCCAAGCAGGTTTTTAGTATGTAGTGAGTTCTCACTGGAAAAGGGACAAATTAAGTAAGCTTAAAAAAAAAGTCAAGATGGATGTGCTGTTGGTGTACGCCACTGTCCCACAGTGAATGCACAAAGGACATGTAGGCACGACTCACAGCTGCAAAAATAATAAAACATTACGTTTTATTGGCATTTTAAAGTTGCAGTTTGATGTCAGGTGAAGCATGTGTCGTATGTTGTATAAAACTGTAAACTTAATTGATTTCTTACATTCTAAAATCACTTAAAAGATCAGTATATAGTGCACAATGTTTACAAAAAGTATGCACTATGGAATTAAGACGCAGCACAGGAGAAGACAGGCCTGTTGTCCTGGTATGGGCACTAGATGGCAGCAGGAAGCAATATTTGTATGATGTGAAAAGCCACAGAATACACTTGGCTCAGTGTGTTATGATATATTACAAATTCTCCTCTTGGGACTGACTAGTGCACACTAGATGCTTGGCATTGAAGTGCTATTTGGTACCGTTTTCTTGGATGTTTTTAATCATTTTAAGAAAAGCAGGAGCAGAAAAGAACCAGTAAACAGTTTTCACCAACGCTGTGGCTTTCTGTGGTTCAGCCTGCTTGTCTGTTTCTGGCATCAGAGGAGGAGCAGGATATTTCCTTGTCTTAAGTGCCACGGGTGTGGTGCTGCTGGCCCGGTTTTGCCCACATGTTGAAGCTGGCTGTGCAGCACCAGAGGCTCGAGCCTCTATGAATGGCCATCGATCAGCGAGCTCTGCCAAGTATCATTAGAACTGACAGAAAGCCATGTTCTTTGATCGCAGCTTTGCTGGTGTGCGACTGCTCATTGATCTGCTAGTGGAAAATCAAGCGTAAGCATGTTGTAGCCTACTATTGATAGAAGCATGAAAACACCCAGGTTGAGAGGGGAGGGGGGGTTGAAAAAGTGAAGCAGAGCAGTGGATTGGTTAGACACGCAGCATCACTCAGAGGCCTGGAGCAACTGTGGCCAGTGTCAGGGCTGTGAGATGGATATAGGATCAGAGAATGGGAAAGCGGGAGAGCTAACAGTATAACATATATAACTGGTGTCAGTGTGCAGCTGTCAGGTGGAACAGCTTCACATTGTACCTTTCTGCAGTGACTCACCATAGTGTTGTTTAGTCAGCAGGACAAATTCTCAACCTGTACACTTCTGATTGTTCAGTTCGTTCCCTTTATGTTCTCTAAGCCTTCATCATCGCACACATTTGTTCTCATTGCAGCACAGCGTCATTATCACACCAGGCACTTCCATCAAACAGCTTGACATTTGTACTCCGAAAGAAAAACACAGTGTAGCTGATTTTTAATAGAACTTCCCAGGATGCCTGGCTGTGAGCATTTTCTGTTCTTCGTAATGTGTAATTTGGATAAGATAATGAGATGATATCATGTAACTGAGAGCACACACAGGTTCAAAGAACGCCCATGGTGCCTCAACCACAATCAGACAGTCGGCCACATCTGTGCTGTACAGTACGTCCTTTGTCGTAGGCAGTGTAGTTTTATTTTTCAGACGGGAGAAATCCTGGTGTAATAGCAGCTCAGTGTGATTTATATGGAAGACTGCCTGCTGCAATCCTTTAAGGAGATTAAAAGATCAGATCATTTGGCTGTGTCAGAATCCGAAATGCTGGTGATCACTCAGGTAAAAAGGTAAAAGAGTTTGGAAGAGAAAAGTAAGATGGAATATTTGTAGGAAAAGTTCTGACGGTGACAGTGGGGAAAGTTTCACTTCGGCTGATGTGCGATGTGAGTCAAACTTTACTTATAATTATTGTGAAGACCTGAAAGAGGAAACCCTGATTGGATTTTTCAGAATCTCCAAAATTCATTTGTTTCAGCAAGCAAACCATTAAACAGGGATCTGCTCCGTGATTGAAAATCCTGTATGCGCACTCCAGGGCGTTTCAGACTCCGTGGTAGCTTGTCTGTTTGTCCTGAAGTCTGTCACAAGTGCATCATCCATCTCATCCACTTTCAGCTCAGTTTAATCTTAAAACTTCAAGTGAGTTTTTGATGTTTCAGCTGTAAATAGTCTGTGAGTGGAAATCTCTGCATTCGTTCCAGCCAGGACATCTACGTAGCCTCGGAGGAAAATAGTTTTGATTGGAGGAAAATAAAAGCTCTACTTTTACATTCCCTCGCAAACCTTTTGCTAATCCCAGCTGACATTGGGCGAGAGGTGGGGTACACACCCTGGACAGGTTGCCAGTCAATCACAGGGCTGACATATTATAGAGACAGACAACCATTCACGCTCACATTCACACCTACGGGCAATTTAGAGTCGCCTGTTAACTGCATGTCTTTGGACTGTGAGAGGTAACCGGAGCACCCAGAGGAAGCCTACACAAGTAAACATGCAAACTCCTCACTGAAAGGCCTCAGCCGGCCGACTGGTTCAAACCCAAAACCTTCTTGCTGTGAGCCTAACTTTATGTTCACCTTGTCTTTTTGCATGTGGATAATGCACTCGTCTGGGACCTCTCTAGACTGTTGCAGATCCTGTTTCATAACAAGTCTTTTTAGACTTGGATGTAGCTAAACGTTAGCGTTCTGTTATCATTAAAACGTGCCTCATGATAGACGCCAAGCTCAAAATGAAATTCTGTGAGACGTTCTGTTGGTTTTTCTATTGCTTTTTTTTTTACCCAGTCATTTAAAACTTTTGCATTTTCTTGCAAAACTTTTGCAACGGAATGCAATTATTTTCCTGAAATGCAAAAATAGGGTTTTCTTTTTCCCTCCCATTAAAACTTTTTCCTACATGTCCCTTCCTGGGCTCTGAAACACATCTGAATGACTCACAATTTAAACACAACAACTGGTTTATTGGAATGAAAAAAAGATACCGCTTCTTGTTACCTCTCTTACAAAAAGTGAAATTCGCTCTCCCTGCGCTGGTTGCTGCCCGCTCCAAAATGAATCAGGAAATTTCTGCAGTTACCTTGATTATGTCACAATGACTGAGTGATCCCGTACCACAGAGATGTTGGCCTAACGATGTTACAGAGGTACATGGCAATACAAGAGATTTCCATTTCTTTCTATTGTTTGGTTATGGCTCATTGCTCATTCTGGTCCCATGGGGGTCTGTACCTGTGGCTTCACTGAGTTTGTCAGCTCAGAATAAATCACCCCATCCTGTAAGTGCAGTTATCCGCTCCCTAAAGGCAGGTAGAGGCCTCACATTTAGCCTCAGTCCTTTTTATGGAAGGGACACTGCATGTAGTCTAGGTGGCAGTGCAGAAAAGTTGCTGTGTTTTGGTTTGCCAATGAAAGCCTATTAGTCATTATGAAAAAGCTCCCCGTCCAAATTTCAGCAAATGAAGCCTGTTGAAATGTGAGGTTCAGTTTCCCGGGCTGTTATAACCGTCTTTCATAATAATGTTCCTGCTTCTCCCACGGTTGCGTTTGAGTGACAGCAAGCCATTATTTCAGCTACCCCCATAGACTTTTCCAGGGCCTAACTGAAGCTGGCAGGGAACAGTTGGTAAACAAGCGATTGAAATCTCCAACTCTGACCCGTCTCTTCCTACACATGTACCACAACTCTGTGGGACTTGAAAACCGAGCTGTGCACAAGACGTTTGGCCACCACGGGGAGGCTATTGTACGCAGCTCCAGTCTGTTCCCACACAGTGCTGCCGCGGCTGCCACACAGCACTGGGATTAAAGAGGAGGAGGAGGAGAATGCCCCGGGGTACAGAAGTGGCACAGCAGGAGAGGGTGTACGGCAGGGTATGGCTGAGGTACCAGCACTGTGATAAACATCCTTCAGTGGTCAGTGCGAAATGGTGCGACACACCGATCTGCCTACAAGATGTTTTTTTTTTTTTTTTACATTTGCTGCTGCTCAGAATTGGAGGCAGGTTTGTGTGTGTCTTCAAAGTCAGCACACGCAGGATTAAGAGATGATGACAGCACAGCGCTGGCATGAAGGAGTGCAATTACTAAAACATGAGGCCGAGATAAGGACTGCACAAATAATTGAAAAGCACGTCATAATCGCAACCTTTTTTTGTTAGAACCAAAGGTGTTCATAAGAAAGGTGTTCTGTTCTTTGCAGAGTCCCTGGCCACCAAAGTAAGTTGCAAAAAAAAATCTTTTATTCCACCACAGAGGAAATGTAATGCATTAACTCCCCGCCTCCACTCCCCACTCCCTGACAACGGAGACGGGGGAAAAAGTTCAGAAAAAGTTCTTAATCTATTTATTTTATGAACTGCAAAAGGAAATCTTGTAGACAAAGCCGTGCTCATGCATAGGCTATGGAGTCTTTGCAATTATGTCCCCAGTCGTTAGCCTCATCGAGATTACACTTCTTCAGCATCGGCTAACTTTAGAACAAATAAAAGGCGTATCTCAAGAAGTTTGAGGTGATACGTTGTAAAATATAATGTAAGAAAATACCACAGACGACATAAAAGTACAGCTACATTTTACATTTTAGGATATTAATAACTTTAGCTTCATCTTTTAGCCACTTGGGGGCAAAAGAAACAAGCTAACAGACACACAGCGGAGCTACGGCTAATGTGTTAGCAAACAGGTGCTTATTTACACATTCAGCAGGCACAGGGCAACGTTATCATTCATTGGGTGTCGTGTTTTTGGCCACCTGACAAAAATAAGTCCAGTACTCACTCTTCTTTTAGCTCTGTTTTGGGGGCTTTTACATTGTTGAGTAAATGTGTTAAATCTGTTAACACGTGTGTGACACTGTTTTGTGTTTAGCCTTGATGTACTCCAAAAGTCTGCTTACAGCAGGTGGAACATACTGTTTAGCTCGCTAACTAGCCAGCGGGCTAGCAAAACGAAACACTGTAAATGTCCCAGCCGCTACTGTATGTGTGTGTGCCAAGCTGGGGCCCAGTCATATCATCACTTGGAGCCATACATTACACGTATCATATGTTCAGTTTAGTGTGAAGCTGTGCATACCGTTAGCAGCCAGGTTGGTGTTGAGCGCTGCTCCATTGCCCCTGATTGCTTCCCCTCTGTGTTTGGCTGTTATCAGGCAGCGCCAGCCTGGTGCTAGTTGGCCCACATTCACAGTCCTCTGGCTCAGCTGCCAGCAGGGCTCCTCAGCCACACCAGGCATCTGCAGCCTCAACACATACAGAATAAACACTGCTATACAGTACACATAACGGCTCTCAAAGGACATGCTTAGTGTTGATTATACTCGGAACAGAAATACATGCCCTGTTATACCTTTTAAGAACTGTTTGTTTGTCTTTTGTTCAACGCTGCATTGTGTTGCCGCCCTACATGGCTGTGAGGTTTTGCCGTGGTAAATCCTGGTACATGGGGTGTGTGGCGGGTTGACAGAAGGCTGTGGCCTGGTTTGAATTGCTCTTTGAGGTTTATTCGGTTACATTTATGGGATTTGTTTAACTTGTCTGTTAGAAAGGAACAATTGGATTGGCTCAACATTGCAAAGCCGGGTTACCCTGCACGCATACGTGTCTGCCATGAGCGTTCGTGTAGAAATGCCATCTAAATGTCAGAAGCGGTCACCGTTAATTCTCTAATGAGACAATATTTCATTAAATCATAAATTCAAATGTCATAAACGCTTGTGTGCTTTCAATTCTGATTTGATCATGTCTTGGAAAAATAGCAGGTTTGTTCAATTTAGCATGGCGGTGAAGTTATTCCAACCAATGCTTTGAGTTATTTATTTATTTGTTTGCTTTCCTTTATCTGCTGTATAGGCCCATACAGAAGGCCTCCTTAGAGTGCTTAGATGTGCCTCTTTGATAAAGAGAGTCTCATTTAAACGTGATTAAATGAATCGGCTCTATTGCATTTGAGGCTTGTTGAAATCCCATTTAAGATACAGCAGCGCAGAAACGTCTTTCGCTCTCAGCCGTGATTCGATTTTCATGATAAACTCTTTCAATGTCCTCTGCTCACACATTAAACCAGCGGCTACATGTGTGCTTTTTTTTCGCAGGCCTCCTACAATGTAGATATGTTGAATGTGTAGAAGAAATTAGAGGTAAAGATGTCTTACAGTGCTTACTGTTCCTGCTCCCTCATCAGCTATAGTTAAAGTAGTACCTGAGGCACCTTGCAGCCTTGAGAATATTGTCACGGTATGATTAGTATTGGTTCTTTTGCTTATTACAGGAAGCCGGTGGTGTTGTGCTCAGAATCTTTATCTAATCATTTCCTTGGAGAAAGAACACACACGAGAGATGTTAGGGCAGAAAACAGGGTTTAAATCACTCATCAGTGTCCAGATCTCCACCCAGCCCATTACTACTGCGTGGAAAATACTATAACCTCGGCTGGCTGTCACCCTCCCTCAGGGCTTTTCACCACCTTCTCTCTGTCTCACAGAGCCTCGTCCCTCAAGACCTTGAAGTTAAAAGCTTCTGTTTTCGCAAGAATCTGAATGAGAACGAGTCCAAGTCGTGCGCAGTTCAGACGACCTATTTGTGGCGGTGACATATAGTTTTTTCTGAGACGGGGATCGTGGGAGTCGTGTGAAAATTCGCAGCTCGAGTGTGAAGTTTAGTTAAAGATTTTCACAATAATAGAGTTTTTTGCTTCCTTTTTATTAACAAGATACAGCTCAGAAAAGAACAGACGGGATTAGCAGATAATTATTTCCTCCAGTGCTGGAAAACAAGAAGTGAGGAGAGTGGGGGGACATTTGATTACAGGCAAGTACAAAAGAGTGTAGAAGTGTCTCACAGCTGATTAATTCACCTGAAATTGAAATCACAATTTATGTGTTATGAAAGTAGAAGAGTTTCACACACTATTAAACTACGACTCTAACACGTGGCACCAACATGTGAAGTCATTGCTGAATGGCACTGATGTAGTATTAATGACCTTTTCCTACAAAATGACATTTTTATAACCAAAGAAGTCCAACGATCCAATATTTCAGTACAAGTATATTCACTCAGTATGGGTCGAGCATCAAAAGCACTGGATCCTACATTTCCCATGATGCAACCAAATGGATCATTTTGATCCTCCATGCCTGGTATATACCCACGTTTTTCAAACTCCATGCTCCTGGTTTGTACCCCAGGCCGAGAGATGACATCATCCGGGTTATTTTGTCACACTTTAGAGGGCTCCCTCCAGAGCTGCAGAAGACATCATACGACTGACTTTTATGTGTAAAATTAATGGACTGCCCCTTTTAAGAAAAGAAAAATCATTGCCAGGTTTTTAGTTTTTGGGACAACACTACTTATGTATATTTGGATGTAATGAATATTGCATCCTCTAGGGCCAGACTTTTGATAAGTTTGTTTGATAACTTTGGAATGAAACTCTTCCACTGTGATGTGTCTGAAAAAGTACTTTTTTGTCTCAACCAGGAACCAAATTACTGTTGCGTGTCTCTTTTTTTAGAATTGCTTTGCTGTCTTTATTTTTACAGGAACAGTGCACATTAAATAAGGTTTCTGTTACTGTGCCAGTATCGGCCAGCTGGTTGAGAACTGTAGTCCCTCGAGTGGCTATTTGTTAAACAATATTCATTTCTGTGGACTCACTTGTGGTTTCTCTATGTTGTGCACCTTTTAGACTTTGACTGGAACTACTTCTGGTCATGGAGTCACTTTGTGGACTACGTGCAGTGCGTGCTGGCCTTCACGCTGGTGGCGGCCTACATCACCTACCTCCTCCTGGACTCTGCGCTGTTCGTGGAGACCCTGGGCTTCCTGGCCGTCTTCACTGAAGCAATGCTGGGCACACCGCAGCTCCACTGCAATTATCAGAACAAGTCCACTGAGGGCATGAGGTACGGATCGAATACTGAACGTCCTTGCTTGTTATGTTCATATACACAGAGAGTTGAGTTTTTTGGGGGGGTATTTTGCCTTTAGTGGCCACAAGACAGACAGAAGAGTCTTGGGTCAGGTCATGGAGAGAGACATTGATTTTTGCAGTCACATAGTACACAAACAGCACTGTGGGGATATTTTGATTTCAGAAAGGCAGAAAAAAGCAATACTCAACTCTTTTCTTTACATGTACCAGAAATAACCAGTCGAACTATCAGTTGTTTGATTATTGGTTCCTCAGACTCATTAGACAGCTGCTATCACAGTGTGTTTCATATATTCTCGTATATGCATTCAGAAAATCTCTCAACTATTCAATTCTATTGAATTGTAGAAGAAAAAAATAGATACGGAGCTTCCGATATAAGTGTTCAATGACTAACCTTACACAAACTACCTCTCACATCCCCACCTGACTGACACTTTTCCCTCTTTTTTAAACCTCCAAAGGTTTTCTTTTTTCCCAACATTGCAACATACTGCTCTGATTAATTACCGCAAAATAAACCCACGATGTGATTAATCAATTGGTGTCATCTGCTGAGCTGACTCAGACAGATGCTGACGTATATCGTCTAGTAGGGCTGCCATTTAAAAGTTGATGATTGTAGTCAACTTGCATTTTGTCAGTCCAATCACTGCACTTTCTTAAACTTAATTCAAAAATGCAGCGAAATGTCGCGCAGGCCAATGGATTCTGCATAATTTCATGTCAGATTCTGACTGGTTGGTTTGTGGACGTGGGTCGAGGCAGCAGTCACATTTTGACTGGCTTTGGTCACCAAAGCTCTAAATCGGACGTTGGTGGATGTTCAGTGCGATCTAGGACCAGAATTTTCCATTGACGACCAAAGATTTCGCCACATTTCTCCTCCATCTCAGAGAGCCCAAAGTTACACAGTGTAAACACACTTTGAGTGCTGAAAGTTTATTTACAGTCACTCTTTCTTTTTCCTCAACTATTTGGTCCTTAAGTATAATTTACCAAGACTCAGTCAGATGGCAATCAAAACAAAGCTTGTTGTGTCCCTGATTAATGATAATGTCTTTATCCTGATGAGTACTGTTTTATTTATGAGTGCCACTTCATCACAGGCAGCTCTGAGGGTGTGTTGTACTGTAGCACACTCCTGTGAGTAATGGCTCCAGATTATATTGTCTCACATATGATCATTAACACTGACACATGCTTATTAAGTATTTCTGGCACCTGTCGAGCAGGAACTAAGGACGGTGCTCCTGACAGCCATTTATTAGACTAACATGACAATTTGACCCTCTGAAGTTTCTCTGGAAATCAGTATGGTAATAAGGTATTCTGTCTTGCTGTATCTATTTCTCATGTATCATTTTGACTCATTAATGTTGATTTGCATCAAGTCTCAGCCTCTAATTAGAGACTTTGACGTGAAATAGATTTTCGAAAGCGTATACAGTTTCAAAATCAATTCTACTTGCTCTCTGATCTGTAGCCAAGCCCTGGAAAGTGCTTTACAAAATATTGTACGCAACTTCAATTGTGTAGCACTCTTAAACACTCAATGAGAAGCAATGAGATGAGAAAATGGATTTACAAGGAACCCAACAGCACTCCGTGATTAAAAGCAGTAAAAGAAATATGATAAAGAGAAATGTTGAAGTTGTAAAAAAGTAATTGAAAAGATGCAACTGATACCGTATGTATTAAAAGACTTGTGAGTTTGAGATTGTCCACACAGCACACGGGCCTGATAAAAAGCTTCCTTGCAGTGTGTGTCCTGCCTCAGAGCAGTGTGTGCCCCCCCCC
>NTHP01000076.1:664327-716827 GCA_003416845.1 Oplegnathus fasciatus | reverse complement strand
TGGTGTAAGTTACACATTTTTCTCTACTTGCTATTTGTATGATCTGAAAAGTGATGTTTGCATATTCTGTTTTCATGAGAATTAGTGTTTGACAGCGTTATTTGGTTCTGACCATTTTATTTTAAAATGCAACAGTGATCAAAATTCAGTGATAAACATATACAAAATGATTTACTGCAGTATGTATTACCTAATGTGATTCAGATGTCTTCATTTTCTGTGCTGTGCAAGACTTTGAGGCCAAAAATAAGGAATGTAGCATTTTGTGTTACACAACTCTGTTGTGAAATAGAGCCAAATTAATTCTAAAATACCATAATAGCCAGGCAGTATGAAACATGACATTTCATGTCAGTTCTGCTTGTCAGTTCTTTTGTCTTACCCTGCGACATATTCTGCCAGTCATCAGCCGGTGCAGATAAAGCTGCCATAGAAGGCAGAGGACATTGTCATTTCCAGTTCTGTTTATTGTTTGTGTCCTCTCCTCCCTCTGTGCAAAACCTGTTGAGTCTGGCAGGCTGTTGCTAGGTTACTTTACCTCAGCACTCTGTTCAAGGTTTCTGTGTGTGTGTGTGTGTGTGTGTGTGTGTGTGTGTGTGTGTGTGTGTGTGTACTGTATTTGTGTGTGTGTGCAGGGATAGGAAGCAAAATCCTATAAAATAAGGATGTTTTGCTTTCAAAGTGCAATTTTTAAAAGCAAAACAGTTTGCTTTTAAAAGACTGTAAGCCCAAACCTATGTGTGTGTATGTTTAGGCATGCATAAGTAAGGGTCAGGGAATGAATGAATGTGTGTTTGTGTGAATGAATAGTTGCACACATGCATTTTGTAGAGACAAAAACAAACAGACAGGAGAAGTAAAGCAGAGTGCACTTTCCTGTAAGTGTGTGGAACAAAAAAAAGGCCCAATCAGATCACATGCAGCACGTCTGTGTGGAAAAACATCATGCTTAGTTCCCCCCAGTTAATGGCACAGCCAGTATGCCCCCGTGCCGACTGGTGTAACATTTGTAACAAGCGTCAGACTACTTCCAGTACTTGTATACTCAGGCCCGCTGTAGGAAGCTTCACCGCCTTATACACCCTCCCAAGTAGGCAGGAGATGGAGTCAGAGCAGGGAAGAATGGATCATATTGGCTGTCCTCAGTGTGTATACACACCAGCACTACACCATGACACACTGTCAGACAGGCAGTAGCAAAGCAGTTTCTAATAATGAAATATGGATGGAGTTCGGGGGGAGGGTGATGAGTCCCGCGTTGGAGGTGTTAGTCCCATGAGGACATAGCTGAAGGCATTTAGTATTTGTCTGATGTTAATTCAGCCCCGGGTTCTCTGTTAACCTCACTGATGCTGCCTGACACCAGTAACGGCTCTGTTACCATAATGGGTCCTCAGAGGTTTGCATTAATGCCACCCATACATTGTGTATGTGATGATGGCGCTATTCTCTGTCCCACCCAACTCTTTATTTTTACGACCCCCAGTGTCATTTTACTACTCTTCTTCTCCTCTTCTCCCATTCATCCTGTGCGCTTTACAGTGACAACGGTGGCAGATTTACCACTCGAAATGTTTGGTAATTTTTGAAAAAATGGGTCCAAAAGCAGGCTTATCATTTATAGCCAACTCCCGTCAGTTTTGCCATTTGAAATGACAACTGTTGCTGGCAGATTTTATCAGCTATAGCTAGCTAGCTAACTGCCTAACTGACATTAGCTCTGTGAGTTGTTTGCAAAAGCAGGGTCTTTAAATAGGAAATTTCTTGGCTACATACATGAAATCTTGCTAAAAGACTGAGGCTAAAGCAAATGATATAAGACGGGTGACAAATTAAAGGAAAAACCTGAATGCTTGACCCCTACAGTGAGGGGATCTGGTGGCTCTGTTATGCTG
Source organism: Oplegnathus fasciatus (assembly GCA_003416845.1). Taxonomy (NCBI): domain Eukaryota; kingdom Metazoa; phylum Chordata; class Actinopteri; order Centrarchiformes; family Oplegnathidae; genus Oplegnathus; species Oplegnathus fasciatus. The sequence goes on along the minus strand of NTHP01000076.1, from coordinate 714,932 downwards.
TGNNNGTGTTTAATCAGTTTCTTGCACCTTTGCTCTGTTTTTAGTTTTGAAAAGGCTTAAAAGACACCTCTCTTCAATCTCTTGAGATAATAAGCGTGTAGTAAGGACCTCTTGCCCTTACTACAGCCCCATGCACATCACTTTAGCATGTGTCTAGATCCAAAGATTGACAGGAGAATTGTGAGTGTAGTTGAGAAGTTTAGAGAACGGTCCAATGGAAAAGTATCAGCTACACTGTTAAACAATAACATATCATGGCCAAATTATATATAATACTTTCGTAGTGCTGAAGCAAATGCCACCATTGTCAGTACGACTGGTAGCCTTTTTCACACTGCTAATATTTAAAGAGGATGTTGTGAATGTAACAGTCCTCCTCAGTCTCAGCTCGTGTGTGTACTCTCTTTGGCTCAGGATAACCATGTTTGATTTTGTTTATTGTCTTTTCACTCCTTCCACCAGTTGCTATTAGCACAAAGTCGAGGCAAAATTTAACCCATATTTGGACTGAAAAAACGACGCCGTCTCCCTTTGTTGCGCCATAAAGCAATCCAGCTCTTGTGTTTTGCGCATCCTCCCAAGGGTCCCGCCCTTTGTGCAGACTCTGATTATCACACTGCACTCTGATCCAGTTATCAAGCGCAAACAGCTCGCATATACGCTGACTGGCAGCCCACACCTTTCATTTTACAGCTCATCCTAACCAAAGAGAAATGGAGAAAGAGACACAGTGGAACCTTTAAAAGGGACGAGGGTCATGAAAACGGATATCCAACAATCACAAATGATGGAATGATATAAAATGCAGTGTAGAGGCCCAGAGAGGCTGCCTGTGTTGTTGGGAATAGGCTTGTTTGCCTACCGTAATTAGTTGCAGTAACTGGCCTCGGACATTAATTTGACTTTTTAATAAGTTTCCTAGCATTTTAATTAAAAAAGTGTAAATCAATTCAGTGTAAATCGACATCATTTAGATTTTTTTTTTTGAATCTTTTGAACTAGTTGAAACTGGATTTGGAATCAAGTGAAACTATCTCAGCCAGTGCTACTGTAAATACTTGAAGACAGATGTTTTATGGGGGACATTAGACCAGACGAAAGGTGTGTGTGTGTGTGTGTGTGTGTGTGTGTGCGCAGTGCATGGGGGATGTGAAGTTTTTGTATTAATAGTTTTCAGGCTCCTGCTATTATTAGCTGGTCTTGAGCTTGGAGAGCTAGAGGTACATGCTGATACTGACCAGCCTGCCATAAAACAAATAAAATACAACACACAGACAAACACAAAACAGGGAGATGGGACATCCAGACAGCCAACTGCAGCCTTATAAGGCTTGTGGTCTTGAGCTGCATCCCAGTATGCTAGATAAGAGTGCCAGAGCCTTATTTAGCCTGCAGGCTGCTGTCCACACACACACACACACACACACAAAGCCACGTGCTGGGATGGATCTGTATTGACTACTGATGCTGCCGGGCTGTGACCCCCGTGGCCGGGTGTGTGGTGCTGCTGTGTGTAACGTGGCTGTAGAACAGAGCAGAGCTCCGGGCTCCCTGCAGCGGATCACTGCAGCTGCAGAACCTTAAGATCATCTGTCCAATCCATCCTCCCTCCATCTGCTCTCATCACTCAGGGGGCTGCCTTCTCTTCATCAGGGTAGATGAAAATGAATCAATTTGTTTCTGTTCCTTCAGGGGTAAAATCCTGTTGAGATTCAGTGATGAAAGTGAATCTTATTTTGTGAGGGGAAACATCTCTGCGTTCTGTATGCTATGATATTCTTCTCACAAACAGATTGCACATAATTTAGTAAAGGCTACAGACAACACTACAGGCCAGGGCCATAAAGAACTGCAAAATGAATTTCAAAGAAGTGGCATCTACTCTCATAAAACAACACAAAAGAAAAAGAAAAACTAAAACAAACTTATAAGAAACTCAGTCCAAGTGCAGTTTAAGTGCATCGTCCACAGAATAATAATGCTCTTACAGTCCTCTATATTTGAAGACAATTGAATGAGGAGTTTGAGCGACGGCACAGCCAGAGTTTCCAACCTCAGATCTCTGCAAATATTTACACAATGATACATAGTTTTCTTCACTATCACCAGTACTGTTTGAAATGATACTATATGAGACTATCAGGGTAACCCTTCATAATCCAGTTTTCTTGATGAACTGACTTGTAATATTTGCATAGCAGTAGCGGATGGAAACACGCATTAATTCGCATTTTCTTTTGCAGATTTTGTGGAAGTTTGTTTAAAATGTTCCGCTACATTCGGATAGAAACTTGGCTACAGAGAGATCACCTCTTAAAGCAATTGCACTGTAAGGGATGGGGACAAAATCTACAGTCTATGTTCTGTGCAAACAGGAAGTTAATATGAGGCTTCCGCTGTCTGAGTTAGACAAATCAAGGGGGTATCTTCCAGCGTTAACAGACTTTTTAGTACAAAATTCCCTCTTTGTGTTGCTGTCCTTCTGCCGGGGCTCAGCAAGCGAGCACTGTCTGTCGAAGCACAGAGAGCAAATTTTGCCCCCAAAACAGTGTAACTTATCAATTTGATTTGTCGAACTCAGAAGCCTCATATTGGCTGCAGCTGGAGTGCATTTTTCCCCATCACGTACATTACATTAAGGAGGAACAATTACAGCAACCAATAACACTTTTCAGTGTTAAATATTGTATTAAGATATACTTGAAAAAATGTTAACCTATCCTTTACGTAGCTTTAAGTTTGGAGAGTTCATCTTATTCCACACACGTGTGAAAGCGTCATTTCTGTACAGTACATGCTGTATGAGCTTGTTTCAGCTCGTTGTTGAAGCTGATGTTTACACTGAGTACAACCATGTTGTTTTATGGCTGCACCATTACATGAAATGGATGTGCATCATTTTATACACGGCAAAATAGAGCCTGACATATTTGCTACGTATCTTTGGAAACTTTGGGATCTCCGCTAGAATGTAAAGATAGAAAATAGTTCTGTGGGTTTGAATAAAGTTTGCCTTCACAGCATTTGAGTTTGTAACGTCTGACCCTCCGATGCGTCAGCGGGGTTGACGAGTTTAAAAACAGTGTAGGCTTTTATTTTGGGATGCATAGATTTATTTTTCCATAGTAATTCCCCCCAGTTATACCTCCCAGTTTAGTATGTTAGTAAGTGCATGATGATTCAGTGCTGGACTCTCCTTTACCTCCACCATGTGCTCACTGCTGTGGCGTATTAGTTTAGAAGCGAGCAGAACGGCTGAATCCGAAGAGACACACTAAAATGCATAAAAGCTGGAGAGAGACGGTGAGATTTAGAAAATGAATAGCACAGATTGCAGACTTCACTAAGTCTGTTTAGTAAGATATGGCTACATATGAAACTCTTTATTAGATGATATACACCAAATATGTTTGGCTGAGCTGCTGCTGAGTCAGGAATAGCCGGTGCAACCTGGTCCTGTACAGCACTTGTACTGTAGAAACTGTGTCGCCCACTACAGCTCCACTTCTCCTCCCTTGTCAATATTACTCTGTCAAAGTGGTTTTTTACCCTGAAACAGTTCCAAAATGCGTGTAGTTCTTTGCCAATTCATTCATCTTGGCTAAAAATAGCCTATAAATAAATCAGCTTGTGCTTTAACCTTCAATGTGTCTTTTTTAATACAAATACAAAACAAGTGCTATACAATGCATCTGCAGCCGGCTGTAGATTGTAAATTGTCTGGTCCAGTGCAGCTCTGCTTCTCCAACGGCGTCATTTCAGCTCGGAGCTCAGCGTGCTTTCTCTCTTCCTCCATCTATACATGTCTCTGAAAAGGTGACAAATAAGTAGCCGGACATGTTCGCACCATGTTCCCCGGCCCTCCCCGTGTTACCTCTTATTAGGGAACCGGCGGAGGAATTGATCAAACACGAATCCTGCCTTTCTCATCATTACCTGCAAGTACACATCGTCATAACTCAGACAGCAGCCGCTGAGGAACAGGGGGGGGAGGAAAGGGGGCGAGCAGTGTGGAAGGAGGGTCTCTTTCCACAGAGCTAACAAGCTCCTTACTGAGAAAGAAAGAAGAGTGTGAGGGCGGTAAGCGGGGGGGAGGCGAATGCAAACAGGTATAGAGAGGCGAAGGCGATGGTGGAAGGAGGTGGTGGGAAGATGAATGGACAGGAAGGAGGAGAGAAGTGCAGTAGAGAGTGGNNGTGGGCTTAAGAAAAAAAAAAAGAAAGGATGTGAAAATGGAAGCCAGAAGGGACATTCGGAGGTGCTGCAGGGAAAGAGCCTGTGAAAAGTAAGAAGGGAATATGAGGGAAATAGCCAGGTTTGCACAAATTGGCCATACAAATGAAAAGGGCGAAGGTGATGCTGGAGGCATGAATAATGCAAGAGGAGATTTGGCTGCAAAGCTGTGCGCCGGCGAGGCTAAAAGACAGACAGACGGACAGACAGACAGTTGGGGTTACACTCAGCTCTGCTGGGGGGGAGACACTAGATTACCTCTCATCCATCCTTTACATCTGCTAAGAGGCTTATAGAAAGGCAGGAAATGTGCGAACACAAAGACAAAGACAAAGAATCCTGTTTTCTTCATAGTCACACTGACCACGTTTCACCTGCTGCAGGAGTCAAAGCTTTGTCCTGTGACGTGGTTATTTCAGCGTCCTCCATCAGAGGATCCACAGGGGTCAGGACACGTGACGAAATCCAGTTACAAATTTACGGACAATGCTTGACCCCCGCCATGGATTAATGGTTATGACCCTATTATCAGATTACAGCTGTGATTGATCTTTCTTACATCAGTGGAATATTAAATTGAATACATATCAGATGTGGTGATTTATCTCATGAACATCCGCCTGCGGTCAGTTGTTGAGCACACAGCTGTTGAGGAAAAAGGACATGAAACAGACTAGACGGGTCTGTCCATTACTTTTTCACTCATCTGTAAATTGTTGTGCTTTAAGGGGTTAGTTCACTCAAATTACAAAACAAACAATTACACCCATCTCATACCAAAACCATGGGTATTAATCTGCTGCTATAACTAGAGTCTTTCCACAATATCCCATTCAGCCCAGCCCAGTCATCCGTATTGGACGGTTCTGCTGCTCACCATTTACATCCAGGCTGAAGGCAGTTTGATAATAAAGCTAACCAATGTGCACTGAATTCGAATGGAGGCAGTAAATCTCAGGAGACAGATATCTCAAAACCTGGACAAATAAAAGCAAAACTATCTTGCATGGCCAGATACCACTGGGGATAAAGCACCCCTTAAATTCAGTCGCACTTGGCTCAGTGACAAAAAAATCTCCTGCAAAGCTTATTGAAATAGTGCTGACCAACCAAACCGACACGCTTGAGTGAAAGGATTTCAAATGTCTCAGCATGTGTTTGTATTGTTGTAGGCAGGTTGCTTTAGGAAGCACATCTGAAGAGTCCTGTGTGTGTGTGTGTGTGTGTGCACGCGTGTGCACGGGTGCATTGTAGACACAGTGCTGGCTCAGTCCTTTATTTGCCAGCATTGCCTACACGTATCCCTGCCTCAAGCAAAAACAAAAAATGTATGAAAAAAAAAACTGAGTCAAACACAGGTGAGCTCTGCAGAAGCTGATGTTGTCATAATTGATGTGGTAACCACACACAAGCAGCTTGTAATGGGGCTTTAAAGGACTTTTAGAGGGCGATGTCCCCACGTTTCTTCGGTGCAGTTGTATACTGTGTCTTTGTCTATTTTTGGACAGTATAATGTGTATAAAGTTGTGTGTTTGGACCCCAGGCTCGGTTCTTTTCCTATGTTTCTTCCACTCTCGTTAGACTTCCTTTTCCGTCTCGTTAGTTGAGTTCACAGTGCTTCACAGTGCCGGCGAGAGGACAAAGCCTTTGCTTAAAGGAACTCTGCCTTCTCAAATCACATGGGTGCTTCTTCTCCAGTCTCTCTTTTATTTTACTGTAACTCATCCCCTGGACTGTCTCATGAGCACCCTACGAGGAGCCAGCTCAGCATGTACCGGAAACACTCTTATGAGTTTTAGAGTAAGACACGTGCCACAGGATGTGGAGTTGATGAGACACCTTCACCCTGAGAAGATTCATTATTTCAATTTCCCATGGTTGTTATTGTGGCAAATTTGCTATTCCCTTCTTGACTGAACAGATATTGCATTTCTCTGACCCCTTTTCCTACCGTCATTAACGCGCTCTTGGTGACCAAATTGATTTTAGACAGGGCAAAAATATATCAAAAAAGCTTGTGGAAATGTATTTAAGGTGCATTAAAGGTCTGGTCAAGCAAGTTCTGGTGACGAGAGAAGACACTAATGACACATAGAAATGTATGGAAAGTAGAATAGATGAATGAGTAATTATAAAATAAATAATCACATACTGTAAAATATATCAATGAACCAATAATTTGATAAATAATTTAAATTATTAGCACTTGACTGTAATCTGTGTTTTATTTCAAATTGTAGCCTGCTAGCTCAAGTTAGCCAGAGCAACAGCAATGCCAAAGTAATTCTGAATCAACCAACTAGAGGCTAATTAAACTAATTTGTTTTATTTAGCTTAACAAGACTGCGTATGCTATCTACCTAGCCAGCTAACTAACTAACAGGAGCTAACTGGCTAAATTTGGTAGCAGTTGTTGAGCTTGTTAACTTAACAGATGTATGGGGCATGTACTTGACTGAATGGTGAGGGGGTGGTGGTGACTGTTGAGAACACCGCTGTCATGAAAAAGTGACGATGTGAAATAAAATGTGACATGAATTAAAAGTGTCATTGGGAACAATGTCATAACTAAATAAAACAGATTGACTTTTAAATAAAGATGTGTGTAATGACATAAAAAGGAACTCCAATAAAAGTGTTAATATGAAAATAAGAATGATGAAATATGATAATAAGTTGAGTTTTAATAAATTGCATCAGTCTTCCTTATTCATCCTCCCTTCTCTTCCTCTTTCCTCCTAGTATCAAGATGGTGCTGATGTGGACCAGCGGCGACACCTTTAAAACAGGCTACTTCCTGCTCACCCAGGCTCCCGTGCAGTTCTGGACATGTGGCCTGCTGCAGGTCTTCGTGGACTTCGCCATCCTGTTCCAGGTTTACTACTACAGCCGCTACCCGCAGAAGCCAGTGTCCCACACCGTCTCCCACACCACCAGTGCCAAAGCCCTCTGAAAGCACTCTGCAAGCTCTCCGAGGATATCACAACACTCAAAAATACACCAGTGAGGAAGCACTTCTAGAGGCGCTGTGGACATGTATAAACACACATGAGTACCAAAGCACCCTGAGACGATGCAGGCTGCTCACCCTCACCTCCAAGTATACATAAAGACACATGCACACCCATAAATAAGGCATTAACATACACAGACACTTTGTGGTGTTGGTGTCTGCGGCGATACCTGAAGGACACTTGTTAGAAACAAACCTTTTTGTTTTATTTATCCTACTGACTTCTTCTCAATGCGACAGTATGCTCGCGTCTTGGAATGCAGACTTCTCAAAGAATATATCCTTCAATCAACCTGTGCATGTGGAGAATATTATGCACACACACATGAATATATACAGTATATAAACTGCAGATGTATGCACTGAAATCTGTGCTCAAGGAAACATGGACCAGCTTTTGTCGTCCACGTTAGCTGATGATTGTTGCATGGACCCTCTGCCTTAAAACACACACACACATTCAAACATGGCTTGCTGCATTACCAGCAATATAAATGTATGAATCAATCAAAAAAAACAAAACAAATCTTAATATACAACATGACTGAATGTACAAAATGGCGTTTGTTATTTTGTAGTTTTTTTCCCAACACAGTGGAGAAATGCTGGTCAGTCTACCACTTGTTGGACAGATGGTTGCCGTGTACTGTGACACACAGGCTCAGTCTTGTGGGATAATAGAGGAATCAAACTGTAAGAAACTACAGGCAATCAGACTTTTACCAAAAGAAGAAAAATCCCAAAGGCTTGGAGATGCAGGGCATTGGCTTTTAAAAAAACAAATGGTCACAAACATAAGTGGCCTTGAGGCTGACGGAGAGACGAGAAAATCAGGCTTTATAAAATAAGAAAGAAGCCAGTGTTGCAGGAAGCAAAGGTGTTCAGCTACAGGAAACATCATGACTGCTGCTCAGGCTGCATGGGTTGTCGAAAGGTCAACGCCAAGATTTTAGTACTGAAGCTGTTGATTACATTTTGTATATAATTTTTGATCATTTTCATTCCACAAACCCCCCACAGGAGTCCGTTTGAGTTGAAAACGTGTAAATTCGAGCAAAATCTGGCTAATCCTGTGGGTCTAATGAATCCACTTCACGAAGGCACAAGAGGAAAGAGACTGGAGTGAATAACAGAAAGAAGTGGAGTCCCTGCTGAGTTCTGAGATCAGTCAGAGGCTTGACACATTCTGCATACACTAAGTGCGAACATTGTATAGCCGTACGGTCGATACATTAGATGTTTGGGGCAAATACGCACTGTCTGCTTTGCAGCCATTTTGCCACCAGTTTCTTGACAGTTCTGTAGTTCATTTCCGCCTGGTGGGAGATAATGTCTGACTCAAAAGTACAACGAGGAAGCTGACTGAATTTTTCTCACTTGACTTCTCAAGAGTTACAGTCTGAACAATACGAGGTCGATGTGGCATCATTTTGCAATTTTGGCCGTCATTCCTATAAGTAATAATAACATCATACGCACCAAGGTAATTGCTGAGATCTGGGAATGCAGCAACATCGCTAGAAAGATCAGACAATTTCAGGAATTATTTTGGTTTTGACAGTGACTTATTACCAATAGAAATCACAGCCAGAGCTACAGAATGAGCCCCAAGTTGTAATGAACCACAGTTATCCTTTCAGAGATTTCACTTTAGGTTTTACAGACTGATCTTCACTTCCCATCATATTGGCTGTGGGTAACACTGACTGGCCAGTTTATTATTTATATTGCAAATCCAATAACATCCCCTGGTATCCATACTCATGACTCCACATCCCTGTGTGGTGCTGCTGCTGCTCTGGGCAGGTTGAGCTCATCACCATTTTGTCGCAAGAAATTAATTTCCTGTTCAGAAGGAGAAGCAGCAGCAAACGCAAGCGAAGATTTTCTTTGTTATTGTTGTTGTTTTGTAATTTTTCTCTGGGGAGGGGAGAAATGCCAAACCAGGAGGTGTACGACTGTCAGCCCTTCAGTGAACTGTGTACCAGAGCAGACCTGATTCTGTCCTCCTCTTTTAAGCCTGAAGAAATGGAAACTTCCTTTTTGTTCCAGTGGGACTTGGCAGGAGTTTTTTTATAAATATATTTCTGTCCTCGCTCTAAATATACAAAATATGGTGGAATGACTCTTTGGTTTCTTACTAGTGGATGTGCACTTTTTGTGTTCACACCTGTTTAGTCGCCCTATTTATTTTGTTATCCTTTTTTATAATCTTCAAATGCCATTCTAAGATGTATGCTTGTTTATTCAGACAGTGGTGAGGGTGACTGTGTTGTGTGGATAATGTGAGATACCTGACAGGTTCTTGCTCAACAGGATCAAAACAACCTCAGAGTTTCACTTTATTTACTGTTTTATTCCATGTATCTGATTTTACTTTTTTTACCTTGTGTTTTGTATCATTTGGTTTATTCATTTTATCACGTGAAGGTATTTTCCCATAGAAACTGCCATGTTTTGCATCTTATCTGTGAAACCCACATCTCGTTTGTTAACGCACCAAAAATATTATTTCCAGTATGTTTCTTATGCCATTTTTACCATGTTACATCTGTTGGTTTGTGTTTCGTTTTTGTCCACCTCAATAAGTAATGACTTCCATCAACACTTGAGGCTGTTTAAACACAAGTACTGTTGAGAATCTAATGTGGCATTGTCACCCAATAAAGAGGACACGGAGAGACTCGTGCGTCATGTTTTTGTTTGATGGAGATGTTTGTGTCAGTTGTGCAGACATCCACCGTTGCTCCCATCCGTGGTGCAGCTCTGGCAGACATCAATTGTCAGAAGGAAGAATAGGCCCACCGGCCGTGGTCCTTCTTTGGGCTTTGAGCATATCCAAATAATAAGCACATAAATTGTAATGTGCTGGACTTTCACATCAAGCACTCCGGTGGTACAGAGAGGAGACAGTCCACTGATAATAGATGTACCAGCCAAGAATGGGGTAAAAAGATGGATTTAAAAAGGCCTTTTGTAAATGCAAATTATTAATATGTTTAAATCTTTCGCTGTGGCATTTACCAAGACATGTCTGTCTCTTATAGATTAGGCCTGAATGATATTTGTGCATTAGTTTTTATTTTTGTTGATGTAAGTTGTTTGACTGTATTAATCTGCTGAACAAAATCATGAGATAATGAGAAAATCTGCACCAAACACACAACACTGTACGAATGTCTTATCTACAATACATATATATTTAAGCGTTATATTTAATTTAAACAGGAATTCATGAACAACAACCCTTAAAATAAAATTCTGAATTGTGCTCAGGGCCTCAGGAATGTGAGTGGGTGTGAGAGAGCTTCCCTGCGTGATAAATTCTGTAAAATGGCTGGTACCGACTTTTGCAAGCCCCTCAGTGCCTTGTGCTGTGCATGTATTAGCGGTGTCACCTCAAACCTCTTTACATGTGCATCGCTGCATCAAACTAGAAGTGATGGCGAGGATCCTTCTGCCCTTTATATATTAAACTCAATGACTGCTGTACTACATGGAGAGACAGTCTGGAGCTGCTCGGTTGGAGCATTTGTTTGAGCTTGTATACTTAAAGCTGCACTAATTAATATTTTTATATGAACAATGGATTAAATGACTGCGTAATTACAAAAGTGTCGCTCAAAGGTTAGATTTGTGCCTGCTTTATTGTTTGTGTTTTCAAATGGTATGTTCCCCTTTTAACATTACAAGTTAAAAGACTCACAGGATGAGGACTAACCAATGTGTTCGGTGAATGTGACCTCGGATAACAAGTTCGGCTGTGGTTGCTGAAGTATAAACTTTTCCAAATCTAATAAAGAGCAGAAAAGAGCCGCTAACATTGCACTAAACTCTGATATACTGTAGTACATAACCAGTAACCCCATAAAATATAGTAGTATGAAATTCTCCCTAGCACTGGAAGTAAAGCTGGGTTAGCATACTACTGTAGGTAGCAAGCTAGTTAGCCGGACATGCTAACATTTACAGCTTGTTTGAGTAGATAAACTGTTAAATCCATTCCTTATGTTTTTGCTCTTGGTTTTGGAAAGGCTATAAAAAAGAAGTCACCCTCCTAACTCCTTATATACTGTACTGTACTAGAGCCCCATGAATACCATGTGTAAAAAAGTCAGAAGCTTAAGTAAGTTAAGTTAGCGACTAGCTAACATACAAAGAGCCAGATTTTTTTTTTTTCAGGAGTTGGCGACCAAACCAGAACTAAAAGCAAAGTGAATACTGGACTCACTTTCATGGGGTGGACAGAAACAGGACTCCAAATGAATGCTAATGGTGCTCTGTGTCTGCACATAGGCAACTGTTAGCTAATGCTAACACCTATATTCTGTGACACTCACCTTGGAACAAGACTCTAATGTCTCCCGTCCATACAACCTTCAAAATATTCTCTCACTGGCTTGTTATTCACACGTGGCTGTGGAAGCATACATACATAGGGTGAATTCAGTTCACGGTCTATTTTTCCCTTTAGCGGCATGATCGTTAGCTTAACCTCGCGGCGCTGACGGTGTGAACAGGACAACCCACTGAACAGGCTCCTTTTGAGTCTAAGTTGAACACTTCATTGAAGCACTGGCAGTATTTATCAAATTTACAGTGCATTGAGCCGACATCACTCCTGGAAACAGAATTCATTTATTATTAATGACGGATGAGGAAAAAAGCATGAACCAAGCCACAGACAAACCAATTTAGGATGTTCTAAGTGCAGGAGTGCAGCACGCACTCTCTTGCAAATTTCAGAGCGTCCTTGTGTATAATAAATTGTTAAATCAAAGCCTCTCCACATGGGACTATGCTCATTATAATCTTTATTACATTTTTCAAAAGAGGCTGTTTCTCAGGCTATGGATTTATGAGGAAAAGCACAAATCCATTTAAGTTGGGTTCCTTGTCAAATGATACCTCATTGCACCATCCGCTCCTCATCAAAACAATATTTTCATTTCTTAAAACCTAAATATTGTAGATATAATAGTTTTAAGTGTTCTATATAATATTTTCATGCTTTTTAATGATTCAGTTAATCCAGTGACTGCGATTCAGAGTTGGCAGACTAAACATTACCTAATGGCATATTAAAAATATCTAAACCTAATTTGAACTCTCAAGCATTTACACTGCTTTGATGGGTTCCAACTTGACAACAATTTGGGGAAATGGTTTTTTAATGTGTCACTTCAAAGTACAAGGCACTCAAGTCAATGAAAATGAAGGGCTGTATTTGCAATTCTATGAAGAAATCGTGTAAGACTGCAATATCCGAAATGGTTTAACACTTTAAGCATTTGGGGTCTGTTGTTTTCACTGCCTGAAGGTGGAAATATAATATTTGCCACTAAGTGTTTGCTTCTCTGACTGGTTTCATTTACATCAAAGAATTACTTTCGATTTTTGGTCACTTTACCCCGGTATGAGACAAGAGGACTGGCACCAACATCATCTCCATTTCTCCAACAGATGCAGTAGCTCTAAAAAGCGTACATTCCACTTTTAGAATCAAAGTAATCACAGATGATATCCAAAAGGTGAGAAAATGAGTGCAGTAATTCTGACTTTGGGTGGTTATTTACTATAACGACACATATAAAAACCTGACAGACTTGTGTAGAGGGCAAAAAAGTTGCAGTTTCACAGGGAAACTACACAGCTTAATGTTTTTGCCATGTTAAATTATTCTCAGAACGTCAGCGAAATATTTGAAATTAATCTCCCCTTGTTCCTGATTAGTCACATCAAATTTTATGGAAATCTGGCTATTAATTTTTACAATACATGGCAAGTAGGACTTTTGACCAGATCATGGTGCTATACAAAAGTTCAGGGGTCACCACAAACAAAAGGAGATACCCTTTTGAAAGTCTGGGTATTCAATCCAGATTTCATGGCAATTCGCATGGCATGGAAGTTGCTCTTGACTAAAGTGTTGGACAAACAGTTATATGTTGGCCAATATATCATCATGTTTAACAAGGCAACAGCCAAAACCAACTTTGTTGACAAAAAAATCTCAACTCAAGGTCCACTTACTAGCTTTTTCCAGTACTTTCAATTGCATCTGACAATTTTCTTTAGAGGCCAGAGTTTGCTAAGTTGTTAGGCTGATGGTTTAGTTGTCATTATGTGACCTAAGCGTGGAATTTCAGTCATGTGATAAGAGGTGGTCAAACATATACAGAGAAGGCCATTGTAACCCCTGTCTCTGTTCAAAGATGGTCTCTGGCGTAGGATGTAATTGTCTCCTTGATTGGTCTACGGCCGTCCACTGAGTCCAATGACTTTGGCCCTCTCCAGTGTAACAGTGTTCCCTACAGCTTTTGAATGTAATGTCATACACAACTCTTGTCTTCCACTGCAGGCTTACTGAGTTCTGTCTTCAGGATCTTTACTTATGACAGTTGAGCTTAACATGCTGAACATATCTGTTTGTTAAATATAAAGGTACAGCCAGGAGGCGGTTAGTTTAGCTTAGCAAGGGCAAACAGCTAGCCTGTCTCACTCCAAATCTAAAAAAAATCTCCTATCAGCACTTCTAAAGCTCACTGATTAACACGTTATATCTCGTTTGTTCTCTCTAATCTGTACAAACAGTGTAACAACAACAATTGTGGTTTTATGTGTTGGACTACTTCTTGGCTGGGTGCAGTGACTTCCTGAACTCCTATCATCCCTGTGAGGTTGCCAGGGAACCAGTGGACACTGGTTTTTATACAGATTAAACAAACAAGATCCAACGTACTAATAAAGGAGGTTTAGAGGTGCTGGTGAGCATATTTATTTACCTTTTGAACACAGCCAGGCTTGCTGTTTACCTCCATTTCCAGTGTTCCAGCTAAGCTAAGCTAACCACCTCCTTGCTGTAGCTCATATTTAGTGTATAGAGATGATATCTTACAGATCTTCTCATCTAACTCTCTTCTTTTTAAGCATCAGCATGTGCACCAGACAGAGTTATCTAATGGAGACACACAAGTGCGGGGCCAATCCCCTTGGAAAAACCGACCGTATAGCCCATTGACAGATAAATTAGTTTTGTGTTATGATGTTGGAGATTAATTAGCTCTGCTTCACTGCAAATAAATGTGCTGACATCATCACGTACATGTGTGAACCTTGTATAACAGAGCCCCAGGTACAATAAGTTATTTGGTTTGGCAAAATACAATACAGAGTAAATGGAGATTATATTGCACATCAATAATAAACTACATGTCTGACATCTCAGCATTATTTCAGTCAATCCTCTCAAATGCAGCTGTACGAGGAACATTAATTATAAGTCTGAGGTTTGAATAACAACGTGTGATGTTTATGTATTGGATTTCTCTTTCGCAAAGACTTATCTCAAGTCTGAATCGCAGTCAGTCAGAGAACTGTCTCGGTCACTTTTTTAATCTCATTTTACTTCAGTTGTTTAATCATGAATATTGTACTGTTACCCATCTTTTAAAGTCAAATTTGTGAGGAAAAAAAGACCTCTGCAGCTCCTCTGTAAAACTTAAGAAAGTCAGATACACTCTAGTGCACAAGCGTTTCACATGATCAAAGCAGAGACCTCAAGCTCCAGAGAAGAAAATCTCCTCCCTGCTCACAATCCTACAGCTTGTCAACTTTGAAGTCCCAGCGCCGGGTGTCACGGCCTCCTGGGCTGCCACTTGAACACAGACAGAGGAGAGCAGCTAAGTTTGCATGGATGCTCTAATCCCAGCAGCCCTCTGAACAGCCATGGACTTCCTCTGCTGCATGGATGAGGCCGCGGCCTCCGTGATGCCGTGGTAGCTGTCCGTCTCCTGAGAGTCTTCGCTGTTCTGGGACTTGGTGCTGTCCTGCGAGTCCGGCTTCTGCCTCAGCGCCCGGTTCTGTTCCTCCTTCAGCTCCAAGTAGGAGCGAGAGAAGGTGTGAAAGATGGACGTGACGGGGAAGGCCATGAGGAGGATGCCGCTCAGGATGCTGCTGAGCGCCACCACCTGGCCGGGGATGCTCCTGGGCACCATGTCTCCGTAGCCGACTGTGGTCATGGAGATGACGGCCCACCAGTAGCTACCGGGGATGCTGGTGAACTCCTGCTTGGCGCCCATCTCGCTCTCAGCTAGGAACACCAGCGGGGAGAAAAGAGCCATGGCCACGCAAAGGAACAGCAGCAACAGGCCGAACTCACGTGTGCACCTCCTCACTGTCAGACCAAGCGTCTGCAAGCCTAGGGAATGGCGGGCCAACCTCATCACGTAAAAGATCCGCAGAGCTCGCAGGACTCGGAGAACTAACCCCACCTTCTCCAGGTAGTTGTTCCCCGAGCCTGCAGGTTTCCCTCCCACTGACAGCGAGTCCACAATGAGGGTGATGTAGTAGGGAAGGATGGCCACCACGTCGATGACGTTCAGAGGCGTACGCAGGAACATACACTTGCTCTGCGTCTGAATGAAGCGCAGCAGGAACTCCAGGGAGAACCAGGCGACGCACACCGTCTCCAGCACAAAGATGTTAAAGCACCTCTGGGAGCACTCGCCCTGCGGAGGAAAAAAAAGAAAGCACATAAAGACAGACATTAAGGGTTGCGTTACATTACGCACCAGCAATAACACCATTCAGTGTGTGATAAGGGTGACGTGAAGACGCAGCGTGAAGTCAGTAATTAAGAACCTATTTCAAAGCCTGCTATTTGATTTGTGGGTTTGTCACTGACAGAAGAGGTTGATGCATTTGATCTTGCAACAAAAAGGTGATTCCTCTGAAGTGGAAAACAAAGGCTTTGATTATCTCATCTCGTAATCCTCACTGATTTACACATCAAACCTGAGTGATCGAGGGGTGAGAGTTGTTAGAGGTGTAGCTGAGCAGACAGAAGAAATTAACTGTCTTACCAGTCGTAGATAGGCCGATACTGTGGATTCTCAAAGCTACCACGGCTGAAATATTCTCTCTTTTAATGATAATCTATTTTTTCAAGACTGCTGAAATAGCGTTCATAAATATTTGAAAATATAATTATAAGAGATTACTTGGTTATTAAGTCAAAGTCACCCCTGGAGGAGAGTGAAAAAAGAAAGCATTTAATTTTTTCTGCATTTAAGTGTTATTAATGAAAAAAAAAATCTTTGCTTCATTTGCGTCAGTTTATTATGTGCCGATTAATTAGAATATGTGGAAACAATCCGACAATAAAGTTTCTCCAGACTGTTTTAAAACTTTTAAATCTTTCCACTTTGAAACGTCACGTAATACTGTGAAACAGGTATTTCTAACACATCCCCCGTTGTGCTCAGATGTGCTCAGATGTTCATGACAAGACTTCTGTGGTTGTGCAGAAACATATGATGACATGAGCGAGACATTAGGGTAACAACTACGTGCACTGTGGTTGTAAAGGTTACCACCAGGTGGGAATGTGTGACTACATAAGCAGAACATTTTCCCTCAGCATTTAGCACTCAGTCAACAGCTCTGCTCCGTGGAGACGTCATTCCAACTGACCGCCCTCCCAGAAAAAAAAAGCCCTCCTCTCAGATTGAGCCTCATGCATTTTTCAGAGTATATGCTTAGTTTTGCATATAACATGGTTTTTGCCCTCGAGACGTCAAACTTGCTAAACCCATTAAGGACCACGTAAATCACTGATCGGCAAAGCTGGAGTTGCAGTTTTTCACACAGCAGCAGCAGCTAAAGTGAAAGCTGACACATAAAATGAGATAAAATAAGAGAAAACTGTAATAATATTGTGTATATGGACATCATGATCAAAAGTGGTACATGCACTTGCTAACTACATGCTAAACATCGACATGCTCGCATTATAATTGTAGACTTGTTAGCATTGTGATGTGAGCATTTTGCATGGTTGCAGACTCTTATTATTGTGAGATTAAAACCTTTATTTAAATTGCATTTCAATTACCATATAATAAGCATTTAAAAAGTAAAATCCTTTTATAAGAGTCACAATGTTATTGCGCGGGTTTTCAAGTGAGGGGCCACTGCAGTAATGGAGGCTTGTTTACATCCGCCTATCACCCAGATAAACTACATCTACAGTATAGAGACTGTAGTTGAATAACATGCTTACTGAGGAGCAGAAACAGAGCATGAGGACATATGGAATCATATTTTCTATTAGTCACAGTCACATCAGAAAGCCTCCTTTGGCTGAAGTCCACAGTTAAATTAAAATTAACAATAGGGAGTCAGCTCTCTGCCTCAGCACAGCTCCACAGGCCCCTGGCCAGATGCTAACAAGCCTTCATACTCTTATTTTGAAATGTGAAATGATAAAATACCTTGGAGGTTAAGAGCACAGATTGTCAGCTTCAGTTTGAGGGGATTTTAGGCCAAATTGGACCACAAATTTAAAAACACTTTTTATTCATATTCTCCCTTTTCTTAATGCCAAAATTAATTGGATAGATTATAGAGGCAACAGTGCTGTGCTGAATATAATTATATTCAGTAAAACAGCCTCTCTATTCAGTCTGAGGTCAAATATATATATCAGCTCTTTGTAAAGTCTGCATCTCATATTGTCTGTCTCTCTCTCTCTCTAACCGCTTGGTGTCTGAGTTATCAGTCCACCTTTGAGTCTTCATGCTCCTGTGGCAGACCTTTCAGGGAACTACAAAAGTATTTTTCTTCATACCAGTTTTCCTAAAATGTAGGCAATCTTGAAGCTCCGCCGGTGCGACGGAGTGATTCAAATTTGAGCTGAAATCCACCCTCTAACCACATGCTGTCATTTCACATCCAAAGTGATACGAGTCTGAAGCCAAAACAAATAAATGTGCAACTGTACAAGTCCTTAAGGAGCTCACTCATTTTCACATGCTAACCAGTATGTTTCACACTTCCTCTGTCATTCTGCTCCTCTGCGTTCACGAGGCAGCCTTGTGACACATTTGCAACTGATACCGTCCCTTTCCTTGAATTTGACCAGCGCATTTGTATTGTTCTCTGTCAGAGGCTTTCTGGCTGAGTGCATTTTCCACTCCTGCCCGCCCGTTCTCCACACTGGAAAAGCCTCTGATGTGGCTACGCAGAAGCGCAGAGGATCAAATTAAAAGCACACAATTATCCGTCTCAGCGATCAGGGGACTCTGACCCCGTCACAGCTGAAGACAAGCATGTAAACCAAACAATACAGGAAGCCACGGCTCACCTCTGATCCCCACAGATAAGTTGGAGTGGGTGTGATTTACAAACAGGCGGACTTCAAGTACCGAGCTGGTTGTGTCTTGGGCGCACCCATGCTTTTAATGGATTTGTTTAGCGCTCTCATTTGTTCACCTCACTGGGCTCTGCTGTGTGTACTGAGTGTCTGTGTGTTTGTTCTGCCAGCCAGATTGAGTTTCAACACTTTCCCCTCTCTTCCAGAAATCGTCCTAATATGCTTCTTCACAAGGCAAGAATCTTATTACAGCACAATAACGCGATTGTGTGTGAATCCTCTGGATTTTAAGGTCAAGCAAGTATTATTTCCATCCACGTCTGGGTTTCACTTTTAGCACTCGTGTTTTTAATGTTTAAACACAATGTCAATGCAAAAGCAAAGAAGAAGCACGCATTTGTCTGAAAAAGTACGCCTTATTTTGCTTCTGATATAATTGGATGTTCTCACACATGAAGTGATCAGCTGGCGGGTGTTCAGTCATAAATGTTTAAATAGATTGAAAGCAGTTACATACAGGATGAAAAGGGCTCTATTACCAACAGTTGGTGCTGCCAACAAAGTGAAGGCTTATAGAAGCAAAACGGCTCGCTCCTACCCCATTTCTCCTTCTGACAAGCCCTACACAAAGACACCTAACTCATCCGTGTGTGGATCAGTAGCTCTGACACTCCATGCTAAAACTACAGCATACGTGATGGCAGGGCATTATTCCTGACAAATGGGAACTTGTAGCAGTTCAAAAACAAAATACTCAGCTAAAATGGTTGTGGTTATGTACTGTTACACTTTATAAGATGTAGGGGTTTTGTAGTTTTAGAAATTAATATAGTTTTTCTGAGATATTATGCAACATTTATGTAGACTAAGAGTCTACTGCCACACTAACCCCCTTTGGGAATGTCTCATCTACTGCATGGGAGACCGTTGTGGATGCTTCACGTAGAAAAGCTTGGGGAATAAGCTGAACGCTGCGCTTTAATGGAGGTGGGGAAGTTAACCAGACATACATTTACCAACAATTAGGTTTGGAAACACCTCAGATAAAGCATAAATTTCATCAGCCAAGTAAAATACAGTAGCCCCAGTTTGTGCCTCTCACACTTAGCTGCTGTGCATTAGCATTAGTTTTATTATATGTGACTCATAGGCGCCAGCAGAGAGACAACACTGTACATGAATGAGAGCTTTCTTCCTCCTCTATGGCAGTAAATACAACACATGGGCCCCACTGATAACTGGGCTATATTCAGAGCTTAACAAGATATTTAGGGCTGGCGAACAGTAATGGTAACTGTGAGACTAACTGTGTCTTTCCAACAAAGACACAGGGAGTCTGACAGTAGCTTTTCGAGGCTGTTTAGCTCTGACTACCAGCTGTACTTCTCTGTCTATGCTACACTAAGTGGGGGTCAGTCAGTCTCCCCCGTGTCCCCATGTCCCCCATGTCACGTAGCACGTCTCCTCCGGTCACTGCTCCTTCACTTCTCCTTGCATTTTTTTAAATATGGGAGGGAGGGAGGGTTTCTTGCAACATTTTAGGTATAGTTATCCTTTAATTTGAAGTGTGTTCAAACGGTTTATTTCATTCATATATTCATTCATTCATATTTTTGGGGGCGGCTGTGGCTCAGGAGGTAGAGTAGGTCATCCATTAATCCCCAGGTTTGCGGTCCAATCCACGGCTCCTCCTGTCCATGTGTCGAAGTGTCCTTGAGCAAGACACTGAACCCCGAGTTGCTCCCGATGGGCAGGCTAGCGCCTTGCATGGCAGCTCCGCCGGCATCGGCGTGTGAGTGAATGGGGGAATGAGAGGCAACATTGTAAAGTGTTTGTCCGGGTAAGGTAGAAAAGCGCTATATAAAACCAGTCCATTTACCACCCATTTACCATTCAGTTTCACATGAGAGAAGGCTTCAAGGATGAAGACAAATGTACTTCTGGTTAACTTCCCCACCTCCAATAAAGAGCAGCGCACATCTGCTTCCCTAAGCTTTTCAATGGAAAGCATTCAAGACTGCCTCCCACACAGTAGATAGCTGTACTGCAGTAGGCACAGTAGTGCTTTGGGCCAAATGCTAATGACTGCATACTAACAATGACAATGTTAAAATACTGATGTTTAGCAGGTAAGATATACCATTGTCACCATTTTAATTTAGCGTGTTAGCATTTACCGATTAGCACTGAATGCAAAGTACAGCTGAGGCGTTTGAGAATGATGACATCATGCGAATGATGTTTTGCAGGTTCTGTATTGGATATTTGACAAACTGAAATTTTGACCTGATGATGACACTAGATTTGTGGATTACCAAAGTTATCTCAAGTTATCCTCTGGGGACCATGGCTGTCTGTACACAATTTCATGGCAATCCATCCAGTATTTGTTGAGATGTTTCACTTTGGACCAAAGTGGTGGACCAGCTGAAAACCAGGGACTACATTCCCTGTCGGAAGGTTACTATGGGTGTGACTTTCTTTATTTCCATATAACATAATCGCAATAATAAGAAATAACTGCAATGTTGATGAACACATGGTTGCTCAACTCAAATACTTTAACAGTGTTTTATTTCCGCGGGCAGAATTCAACGGTCGTTTATGGACTGGTTGCAGTTTAAGTGAATTGGAAACTCTATATAGCCCTGAGAGGAAATATAGTTGTCTGTCTATTTATAGCCCTGTAAAAGACTGACGACCTGTCCATGGTGTACACTGCCACTCACCCAGTGCATGCTGGGATAGGCTCCTACCCCCCACAGTTAACGATGTATTCAATAACCATTAGCACTTATGTAACCTGCTACATTTCACCGTCAGCACAGCCTCATGCCTGTCTACTGCATCTAAACACTGTCAGTCAACTATATTTTTCTATCCTCATCTTAATTCGTCTCCCACAACCTTAAAATTACTTTCATTCAATTTGAAATCTGTGACATTGAATGCTGCGTTTGAGATTATTGGAAGCAACCAAGATGTCTGGCAAAGTGGAGACAGTAAATCTGAAGGGCAGCATGGTACAGAGGAACCTGCCTCGGGGAGAAATGTGAGCAGATAGAAGCTTGCTCTGCTAATTTTACACAAGTTATAACCAATAAGACCACTGTTCGCGCTAGGTTAATAGCTTAGTGACTTCCTGCATCATTTCTCAAAATGACCAAATAATATCTTATCAGTCATTCCTCCAATTTGTCCCTACAAACCAGGCTGTGTTAGCTTACAGTTTAGTGCATTTCCTCTCTACTTCTGTGTGTTTATGTGTGTGATTAGGATGCAGAAGCTTGATTAGCAGGCAAAAGTATTCTGCTCAAACCCAGATTCAATAATTACATAATCATGATTACTTTGGAACTTTTGAAAGATTTTAATAAACATCGTCTCTGGCGAGAAGAAGAGGTCTAATCCACCTCCACCTCTGCCGTGGAGATTGATCAAAGTTTTTAATCATTTAGGAAATTTATTCATTTTTCAATGGCCTGAAAACGCTGCTATAACTCTCACACACAGGGCACTGGCCCCGACCCAAGCAGTTTGTTGCTTGTCAATATGTATTTATTACAGTCGGCTCTTTGGGGAGGGCAGAGGAACTTTATGGCCGATGCTTTCTGCTCTTTGCTGGATAAAAATATTATAATCCTTTCAACCTGCAATCCACAGTCTTTGGCAGAATACATACATGCTGCTCCCTCTGTAAAACCCCCCTAATGCACATTTATACACTTTAATGCATGCATCTTAACTACTGCTCTGCTAATAACCTGCACTGTGTATTTGCACTTCTGGGCGCATTAATGCATAGCTCCATCCGTACACCTGCTGAATAGCTGGCCAATCACTTCAGCCTGCGACAATAGGAACACTGTGTCTTTACACTGTATGCCCATACACTGTTATTTATATCCAGTTCTCTGCTGCTGTGACAACCCAAATTCCCCATGGGGGTCATTACAGTTTCATCTGATCAAACCTAATCTAAAGTACCATCAGTATTGATGGCTGTTCCCTGACAAGTGTATGCGCTCACTCTCTCTCTGCCCCCCTATGTTAAAATACACCACTATAACTGATGGACAGGAGTCAACAGAGAGGGAGTAAATTAGTAAAAGTGGTCCAGTTTTAACATCTAGTTTTGGTGCTGTACAGCTAAAGTTCATACATTTGTTCCAAACAGCTGATTTATTTGCATTAACATTTATGAGCAAGGCTAAGGCAACTCCATTGGGCTGAACGTGATTGCCTTAAAAAAAAAATATTTTGAGTGATATTCCACTTGAGCAAAATTTTGGACACAACTTGAAAGCTCAATCTCCCGGGACTCAAAATCCTCTCCATGTTTTGATGAGATTTTGGCACAACTGTACCGTCCTATCCCCGGAGAATCATCAGTCAATATCTTTCATCTTATCCACCCGGCAAAGTGCTTCCTTTGTGGTTACACTAGCAGAAATATTTAAAAGATATTGGGTATTACTGGACATTGTTTCACTTAATGGCAGACAGACTACTCTGGCTGCAAATGTTTACTAATGCAAATGCTTCTATGGTAACAGGAGAAGGATTTTCTAATACTTAAAGTCAATGGTGTTCCCTCTTCATGTGTTGAGAGGCTGTTCAGCTGGGTGTGCTTGCAGCTCCGCAGGGAGGAGCAATTAGAGCAAGCACAACTGAAGCGTTTTTCTGTTAGCAGTAAGTAACCAAAGGGCTGGAGAAATACATTATTTAAGCTCGTTTATTCTCAGTTTTCTGTAGGTTCTCAATTAATCCTGAATCCAAATAGCAATGCACCAACCTGCTAAAGCATATGAAGAAAAGTTAGGTACATGTGGCGGTAAAAGCTTGACTTTAGCCCTAGCACTTATTAAAGCCATGTCAGAATGGGATTTACATATAAAGGCAGTAGTGGGGTAATATTAGTCTTCTTTAGCCTTATTTTTACAGGCAGAGCACATCAGTACTAAAGAAATAACAAAAACACACACACTGTCATCACTCATGCTGAAGTCCAGGAACTTTTGGTTTCTCCAAATCTTTAAACTTTCAAATTCTTAAACCCGGTCTTTCTAACTTTTTCTTGCTCTAGTATTCAGACCATTGGTGCCAACTTGCGTTAAACATGGGGGCAAAATTTAGGTAATGTTTGATAATGTCGTGAGGGGACTCCAACCGGGTTTGGGCTGTCTCTGGTAGATATCGCTATAATAGCCTGCTGTTGCTGGGAAATGTTCTTCACGTCAAAGAGAAAGGCTCCGGCTGAAATCTACCTGCAGACATCGACCCAGCTAATTGTCGCCAGAAATGAAAAAACAGTATTGACGCGGTACAGCATGTGGAAAGCAAACAGAGCAGCCTACTAACCTAACACCCAGGCACTGCCATCACATGGAGATGAAAAAAGAAGTTGCTAACTGTAATGGCAGTGCCCCCCGATAGATGGTCCCAGTGACCGATATGGACACTAGAATCTCTTTTCGTTTTTGGCTACCAAAGTCATGTATCAACAATTACTTACTGCTGCATTAAATATTTTTTGACCACTAGGGGGCAGAAAGAGTTCAAAACAAAACTCAGATGCACAGTCCTTAAAAACCAGGATACTCTCGAGGGACCACTACAGCCTGTAGGGCCGTGGTCAGATGGCTACTTTTAGCCTTGAGGGTATGGAGAGGATACATAACACAACTGTCCTTGAAAAATTAGTAAATCTCTCTACGGAGAGTAAAACACGGTAAAATGTGTTAATCAAGCTGCGACATTTGTTTATTCTTTATCTCTATTTAGTTTTGAAAAGTGACCTCATCACTGTGATTCAAATGTAAAACTGTTCAAAAGTAAAAACGATGATTATGATAGAAACAAACTAATTTACATCTCTAGTAAACATAATTTTCAAACAATTCATACTGAAATTTATTCACTATAACGTTTTCACTTTTTATAAAAACTCACATTCACAAAAAAAAAACATCGTCAAACCCACAGCTGGCAGTATACGCTAGCAGATTAGCTTGATAGCAGTAGTGCTAGCTCAGCTAACCCTGTGACCCTCCCTCGAGAGTCTCCCCTGAAAAAACATTAGCTGATCAAGATGTTGTGGCTAACACGTTAGCACTAACATAGTCATTACGTTAGCCACCTAACAATGAAGTCCAAAATTCCACCAACTACTGAGAAAAATATACAGTATTTAATTCGCTTGCAAGATAGACTACTCTGACACCTGACTCGCTAACTCATTCTCTGGTGTTTCGTGCTGGCCGAACAGTGTATGTTCATTTGGCTTGTCGGAGCTTGCTTGTAGCTTGCTGCCTATGGTGTTATACAAGAGCTGGTGAGAGCCATTAGACTCAACTATACAGTAAATTTGTGGGCCATGAAAAACAAATCCCCTCCAATTAGCTGCTGAATGTTAGCTTGGTTGTTGTCAAGCTAATTTACTAGTCTGCTGACAGCTCGGTGCAGTAGCTTAATATAGTTTTTAATATAGTTTTTTCATGGTTTTGTTTTTGTTACAGAACAAAGGGAACATTTTTGAATCAACATTATGAAACTTAAATTGATAAATAAATACAAATGATGATAAACTGAAGGTGCTGTGCAGTTGGGCAACTCTGAGTATATTTGAATTGACATTACCTACTAATGCAAATTATTCTGCTTTTTGTAAAGTAGTATACTAATATTTACAATAACTGCTGAAATAACCATTTCATATTGTTTTAAATTTCCATACAAATGTGTTGATCACCTATCACATTTTGAATCTGACAGAAAATGTTTGCTTAAGTTCTGGCATAAAACATGACAATATTCCCACATGGATTTACAGTTTGTACTTCGAAAGAAATCACTCCTCGACTCACCAGAAATTATTCACCAAACACTGGATGAGAAACACAAATCATCACCACCATGATGGACTGCACATTTCTCTGAGCATGAACAGCAGTATGTCTAACTCACAGTCAGGAGGAATGAGTGATGTGCACCTCCTATTTTCAGCATAGACCCTGACAAAATTCTCTCTATTTTCCTCCAGCATTTGCACACATTTCTCTTCCACCCGTCCACACCCTCTGAGTTCTGGCTCCCCTTTCCCCCATGATGATATATGGCTGTGGTAGGGGTGTACTTTAAAGTGTCTGGGATTTACATCAGAATGGAGTGTATAGGGCTCTGAGGCATGAGCAGAGTCACTGAAAGGTTAGATCCACAGCCGGGGCTCTCGCAGGAGATAAATGGGACAAGAACACAGTTTTCAAAGATGCTTATGTGGACGGAGTAAGCAATTCTGAGGGAAGAAATCGACAAAACACTTGAGATGTTTAATCCCCTATTCATCCAGGGAGTGTGGAAGAGGGACCATGAAATGTGAAATGCAATATAGCTGCTTCTTCTTCTTCTTTTTCGGCTTGTGTGTGTGTATGTGTGTATGGGAGAGAGGGGGGTAGAGAAAGGTCTCCCAGCCACTGAATGTTTCTCTAAGAGCCACATTAGATTAGACTGCAAGGCTAAGTGCTTTTCATTGCAGGCGGCTCCTTAAAAACTTCTGGTTTTATGCCCGAACTCTCTCCTCCGGCTCAAGTGACCAAGTGCATAAAGATGGCTGCTTCCTGGGTTTAGGTTGCATTGCCCTCCTGCTTCACAGTGCAATTCAATTTAGGCCGGAATCCAGCTGGTGAACATATTGTAGCATTTAGCAGCTAAACAGCCCGGATATTTCCCTCGAGAGGTGGTGAAGACCAAAAAAGAGCTGTGGAGCAGTATGACCAAACGTGGGCCCACAGTATACTCACTAGCACAGTATGCCCTGCTGTATACCCATAATATGCCCACAGTGCGCCCACTGTTAGCATGCCCAGTAGGCCCACAGTTTGCCCACTATGCCCACACGTGCCCCACATTTTACGCTGGTAACACGGGCCATGGTGGGCTGCCCACACGGGGCCCAAAAACAGTGTTTGTGTTGCTTCGTATCTGCAGGATGTGTAAATAAACAACTGTTGTGAAGCCATATAAACATAAAAGGTGATATGTCAGCACTGTGTTCAAAGCTTGTTTCCGCTGCCACAAACTGGCCAAAAAATCCGTTATTGCAGGTTTAAATTAATAATAAGTTATTAACACTATCAGTCAAAGAGGCTTTAGAATGACAGATGTAGTGGTAGCCTCTCATTTAAAAGCTGACAAGTGAAGGCAGCTTTAGGCAGGTTTAGCATAAGGCAGTGTATCTAACATGGAGTGCTGCTACTGCCAACACTGGAGTCATGACTGACGTCTCAAAAACATTATACATAACAAATACACAATATATTACAGTATAGAAATGGGTACCTGAGGAAATGATCATTTCATTAGTTTCATTAGCATAGGGAGGATCTGTGCACATGTAAATGGCTGGCTATCAAAGCTAATGGATATTAGGAGGCTGTGCAATTGAGGAGAATGAGTGGGCGGACTCGACTGAAAGAGATGTGGTAATTAGCGAAAGCAATTCACCAAGTTGAGCTGGATTCATGAACATGTTCAGCTACTTAAATGCTTTGCTTGACATTAGCGTGAATGAGGACAATGCGGGGAGCAAAGCCCGCTCGCAGAGCATACATACATACAGTTTCAGAGCAAAGCCAAACTCGTCTCCTAACATGGTAATGAGGAGAGGAGACGCTCCGCAGCCAATTCTGTCTGACACCTCGGTACACACCATGACTGCTGGGAACATAATAGTGGGGAATCATAGGGCACCATCACACCTTTGTTTTACTTCTTGAACCATTTTGAGAAAGTTTTTGTGTTCGATTCAATACTGTGCACGTGGACCAACTACCAGCTAGGCTGAGGTTGCAAACAAAAGTACACTCACAATACTTTAAGGACAAAGTAATGTTTTTTTTAGTAATGTGCCACCTCATATTAACAGACTTTGGCATTTGGAGGTGGCACTTTGTTTTAATTTACTTATGGCGGTTAAGAATACATGAAGAAGCGGCAGACGGCGGTTTGCCTCCCTGACACAGCCACCTCATTATACCCATAAATCCTTGCGTTTTTGGGGTTGCCTCCCATGGCTGGTTCAGGTTAGGTTCTCACTCCTAATGAACCACACCACAGTTCCCACGGAGGAGGAGCGAGACTCACTTTTTCAGGCGCGTCTGGGTGGTTAATTGGTGCCGCAATGACACTGTTTTCAGCTGTCCGGAGTCTGAAACACAGCGCGTCCCCAATCACACCTGTTTCTCTTCTCATTCACATAATTAAAGCTGCAGATTCACACAGGCGTGTAATGACTGATGACACTTAATTGGAGATAAAATGAAGCTGGTCTTTGTTCGGCTTTCACCCGTTTTGTTTTCCAGACTGATTTTCCCCTTTGAAGCTTACGCACTTCATGCTAACACCCCCCACCCAGCCTGCTGATGGAGACGTATCTCTGACAGAGGGAGAAGCCGCGGGGCTCTTCTTTAATCATACCCTGGTCTGCTGATGTCATTCAAGAGGTGAATTAGTGCAATACAAAGACACTCTGGAGCCAGATCTCCAAGGCTTTCTGAAGTCTCTGAGGCAACAGCGGACATGAAAAGGCTCAGGAGGAAGACATCGTCAGCTTTAATATGCTTTTTTGCTCCGCTTGTCACGGACTGTAGCAACATGTGTAGTTAGTGGGAACAAAAGCCTGAGGTAGCAATATTTTTCTTCCTGCAAGATGAAAGCTAAATGCAGCAACAGGTGGATGTGCTCTGCTTTCACTTTCAGACCTAATTAGAGACCAGAGACTGTAAGTTATGAGTATCATCATTTTATTTAGAAAAGGTTCCAGCTTTGGCAAATTATCAGCCGTGTTTTGTTTAAATTGCCAATACAGTGCTTGCTGCAATCATGTCCGGATCCTTTGGGGTACACTGTAATTAAAGGAAGAGCTCAACATGTTGGGAAATACACTTACTTTCTTTCTGAAAGGGAAATGAAAAGGTTGACACCACTCTCATGTCAGTCAGGACATGGTTAGCCTATTAGCATAAAGACAAAAAGAGGGGGAAACAGCTCCTGTTAAGTGAAAAGAAACGTGACCTCTAAGGCTCACTAATTAACATGATGTATCTTGTTTAATTAAATACAAACACAAACAGAAATGTAACTATTTATGGTTTTAAGGGGCTATTTCTTGATCAACAACAGGTTTATCCATTCGCCCAGTACTTGTGTGCAGCGTCTACATCTACACTGTGGGTTAACAGATACTGTTGGTGAGGCCAGGTTTCGGTTTTGGTCCCTGTGGGGACAATGATGACAAACCTGGAAACCTCACCCTGATGGAAAAACTTTGGGAAATCTGCAAGCTCTTGCCCACTTTCTTGCACGATTTGGTGACTTTTAAGATTCTTTTGGTGACTTTTCTTTAGAAAAAGAGCCCAGAGAAACTTTGCCACTGCACCCAGCTGTTCTCCCTCTAAAACCACAATTAGATGATTTTACATTTCTGTCTGTGTGGACTAAACAAAGGAGATTCAACACCTTAATTAGAGCTTTGGAGTTGTTGCTTGGCATTTTTAATCACTTTGGACAGGGCCAGGCTAGCTATTTCCCCCTTGTTTCCAGTCTTTATGCTAAGCTAAGCTAACCATGCCCCAGCTCCAGCTTCTCATCTAACTCTCAGAAAGAAAGCGATTATGGGTATTTCCCAAAATGTTGAACTATTCCCAACTTCCTCTTCAGGAGTAATATATTTTGTCTTGTTGTTCGTGGCAAAATGTTTGTATATACACAGATGGATTATAACATCAAAGATGCATTCTAAAATGCCATGTGCAGTCTACACAGCAGTTAAAATTCGTGTGTTTAAATGAAGCACCAAAGTGAATATAAATCAATGTATTTTCCATTTACAGCTCCCAATTTGTTTACTGGTCAGCTGGTCGAGATAAGGTTTGCACACACGAGCCTTTAACTGTACAGATTAAGGCTTCATGGCTACAATTTGCATAATCATCATGTTATGTAACAATAATGGGCTTATTTCATATTCATTTTTGGAAGCAGGTCAAGTAAAATCAAATGCACGGGGAGAATATCTGTGGGATTTTGCCAACACAGAACTGAAGCCCAAAACCAGAACAGACTATTCAGTTAAAGACGTGCGATTATATAGGCTGCTTTCTCATCCTCGTGTTGTGTATGCACTGGCAATTTACCACATACATTTGGGAGAACACGGATCTCAAGTTGCTGTGAAGGAATGTATGCTGCAGAAACACTGAGGGGAGCTACACAATAATCTGGCATTCAAGTGAATGGAGAGGAGGCCTCGTTGTCCCTGAGCCTTCGCCTCTGTCTCTGTCGCAATGATTTACAATAAAGCTCAGGAAGACTCTGTATGTGGGCTGCAGCATCAACATAATCTGAATTCTACTGTAGCAGCTCTAAAGCATTCACATCCCTAAGGCTGTTGTAAAAAAAAATCCTGAGACCAGGGTTCCTTCAGTTTCTAGTTATGTGTGTTGTATAATGCCATAACTGTTCAATCTGTTCAGCATGTGGTAGTTTTAACATTTGCTCTGCAGTTAGACGCCACAGAGAGCATGCTCTTTTACTCCACGGAAGGCAAAATATTTGATATTACATTACTGTCTGTTTTTTTTACTTTCATAAAATTGCTAATTTGATCCTGCCTTACCTTCAAAATTCATTGATGTAAAATAATTCCAATCCAATAATTGTCAGGACTTAATTTCAGAAACTAAATATGGGGACCCAGATATGAGTTTTTGGATAATTTAAATTGAATCTGCGAATAAGAATGGCAAAAGTTATTACTGAAACTGATTAGTGAAGAGACAGAGTGAACTCACCCTCTCCTCTTCCTCTCTAAGGTCTGGCATGGTGCTGACACACAGCGTCACAGCAGTGATGGCTACAAATAACACTGACAGACAGGCGAAGATCTTCCCTGGTAGGCCGGAGTGGGGGTTCTCCACCATGTCCCTCAGTCTTCGCATGCAGCCCCCCGTACGAGTCTCTTCCTGTGCCCCCTCTCCAGGAGGCTGCTGGCTTTCCTCGCAGGACTGCGGTGAAGTGAGATCGGCCTCCTCCTCCTCCAGCCTCTGCTGCTCCTTGTACTCCTCCTGCCTGAGCCGCAGCTTCCTGAGGCAGCACCAGTCCAGGTTGTTCTCCTCCACGCCCCAGTACAGTAGCTCCTCCTGGAAGGACAGGGCGCACATCTCCCTCAGCAGCCGCAGCTTCCCGGCCGCTAAGAAAGTGACAATTGTGCGGAAAGCCGACGGGCTTCGGTCGAAGAAATACTCGTTGCGACTGCCGTCATAGTCGTCGCACACGTCCATGATCTCGGCCTCGTTGCTGCAGCTGCGCAGCTTGCCTAGCCTTGTCAGGGGGAACTCCTCCAGCGTGGACCAGGGGATGCGGTACTTGATCCCCCCCACGTTAATAATGGCCGCCCCGTCAGCCAGGCCGATCTCATCTCCATCCTGTTGGCGGGGCTGAGGGTGGAGCAGGAGCTGGGCTCGCTTGTAGAACACACCCTTCTTGGCGGAGACCTCCTGCGGGTTCTCCACACGGTTGAAGCGGAAGGTGGTGAACTGGTGCTCAGTGCTGCCTGCCAGGAAGGCCACCTCCTGGTACATTACTGCCACTCTGCTGGGGGACCCTGTCCTGCACAATGCGATGGGAGGGGGGCTTCACAGGGTGTGTGAGGTGACTGGGAGCTTGTCACCCATTCAGCAATACAGCACGTCTCTGTAGGACAAAAAACACAAGTCAACAGTTATATTTATTCAGTGTCTTTCCTCACTTTTCTATCTCTGTTCTATCAAACATTCCAGACAAGTCAGTCCATGAAGGGTCTAAAGGCATCAGTATGCCTCAAACGAAGTGCTTGTTGGATGGTCGAACAACAACTAATACCCCCTTCCCCACATCTTTCCAACATCGGAATTGGGGAGGCTGTATCCGATAATTTATGTAACTTTCAGACACCAACAATCCAACATTCCCACCCACTTTCCATAGCGATTAATCAGGTGTGTGGAGGTGAGAAAGCAAGCAGGGTTTGAGCAACCTCTCAAGCTCTACTTTTGTCACTTTTCATGTGTACAAACATGGCCTGGTCACACTGCTGGTCAGCATTTTATTCAGTTCACTCCAATTTAATCGATTAGTACATTCACTGGCGGAGGCAAAGTACATCTGCACAAACTTTTCGTGTCTTTTCCACGCTGTTGACCGACAGCAAGCTATCATACCTTATTAGCTGGATTGCAATATTTAACCAGAGTATAAACTCCAGAAACGAGGAATAGATCGGGTCGATGGCACAATTGCATCTTTTGAATACATTGTGTGAGGCTTTTTGTCTTGCCTTGTGTGGCCACTGGAAACAACTACAAACACTTTTCCCTTCAGATGTGGTTGGACGACACGTCGTACTAACTAGTTCGTTTTGAGCATACCCTGGCCTTAACTGTTACTTAAGTTTCACATCGTCAGGCTGTGAGAGGAAACACAGTCAAACACAGTAAGAACATGTCGTCCTCTCGCAGGAAAAAAACTGTATTAAAGTGATCCACAGAATCCTAACATCATGGCTACCTTTCTTGTTGAACTGAACTGCTGTCTGTTAAAGAAGACCCACAAGTCAAAACAGTCTGTATTTTTAGAGAGGAATTTCAAATACAATGTGTTGCAACAAATTGCAATGGAAGCTCAAAGAAAAGAAACTCGATGTCAAGTTGCGGCCTGAGCTCAATGCAGAGAAATTAATAGTGTTGTTTTTCTATTTACTGCATCACCAGGCTCTGGAATGAGACAATTTAAGGCGTTGTGTAACAAACCTAACTACAGCACAACGAGCCAGATATGAACTAAAGGAAAGTATCAACTGCTACAGTATACAACACATGTGAAGTAGACAAATGTTCAGTGCTTAATCTATGTGGTGATGGTTTATTCATTTTTCATTTCATATGAACACACAGCTTCTGTAGGAATGTATTATTCAAACCAGGCTTTCCTGTCAACATGAAAAATAGTCTATATTCTGAAGATCAAAAGGACTGTAGGCATTACTGACTATATGGTGTCCACATTTTCTCTCCAACATCCAAAATGAAAGTCATAACATGTACAGCTATTAACCAAATCCACGTTTATGTTTCCTATACATGCTGATGTTGCACTGAGTATTTATGTGATAAAGGACAAGGAGTTTTCTGTGTGATTTATGTACTGTTCTTTTGAAGTTTGCGGTGAAAACATTTCAGCCACAACAACGGCAACTACAGAAAATTTATGAAAGACAGAACCAATCGTTCACGGAGAAAGAGAGAAATCTCACAGGGAAATGAAAATGATTTCCCCTCGGATGCACTTAATGGCAACGTCAGAGTGAAATAAAAGAGAAAGGAAGGAAGGAATACGGTAGAACAACTGATCACACTGTACATGCTCATATATTTATTTATTTATTTATGGATGACATCTTGCTTTTCCCACACTGAAAGTCTGTTATGTCGGGTTTTGGTGATTTCAAGATGGGTTTACGTGCTTCTCTAGATCTTGTGGCGCCGCTTCACCACAAGATCGGTGACATTTACATTAACTATGCTTCATGTTACGTTTTCAAACACATCAAAAATGAGGAAAAAAGAAATTAATATCAAAATCACTGTATTAAAAACTCCACTCATGGTGTCATAGTGACATAACACGCTCTCCGGGTCTGGAGTTTTTCAGAAAAATAGCGACCATCAGAGCAGCGATGGAAAGATTTGACACGGTAAACAGAGCTCAAAGAAATGCTGCTACATCTCAGCCCTCAACACGGTCTGACAGGACTGAATTAGAGCCCACCAATAACACTAACATCAGACCCAACAATACTCAGCTAACAGCTTTACAGACGGGTTTTGGCTGCTTGTGGGAGACGGATATCCATCATTGTCCGATAGCGCATTCACTGTGGTGTGTTGAGCGTTCCCAACATCATACAGTACACTGTATGTGTGATCTGGATCTGTCATCTCTGAAAACAAGATAAGAAAGCGCCTTATCTTGTAAGCAAAAAGCAAAAAAAAAGCAAAAAGGTTTTGACTTCATCAGGACAATGATGTCTGACAGCCTGCTGTTTTTGCTGAATCAGACCAGTGTCATCACTTCCTGATCAAACAGTCAAATGTGCCTGTGAGGATCGACTCTTTTCACATCTTCTGAAAAAAAAGCTATTTAGATTCAATTGCACATTTCTGAAGCCACGCTGTCTTAACAAGCCGAGACATTTCTTGTTTTATTTAACGCTGGCATCTGGACACACAATCCAGAGAGCACAGGCTGTAAGTACAGCAACAGGCCAGTGATCCACTATAAGGATGCACTGTACTGGACCTGAGGCGGTGGAGCTGATGTAGGGAGACTGGGCACATCATCACAACAAATTAGGAGTGGGACCCCTCTAGCTATCCTCAGAGTTTGCTTTTCTATTGTGAGGCCAATCATTTCGAAACAGGCCGCTTTCTCCGAGGGAGGGGGTCAGAGAGCAGCACCTCTACAGCGACTCTGCAAAGTGCTTCTGACAGGAGCAGTTTATTGAGCATGACACTGCACCCAGGGGTGGCTTCAAGAGCACAGAGAGAATGAATTCAAGTTATATAGGAGGAGCTCCGCATAGGGGCAACATGTCAAATAAGGCTTATTGAGTCATGGAAATCTTACATTTATGATCAAATAAATGCAAGATTCAGCCATTTGCAGCAGGATTGTGGCCTAAAAAAGTATGTTTGGTTTAGTATGTGTAGTCCTCATTAAAGGAATAGTTTCACATTTAGGGAAATTTGCTGATTCCCTTTCTGGCTGAGAGCTGGATAAGAAGATCTAAACTACAGTCAGTAGATGGTTAGCTATAGGGCCAGGAGCTGTCTAGCTTATCTTAGCATAACGACTAAAAGCAGGGGAAACAGCTAGCCTGGCTCTGTCCAAAGTCTAAAGCTCACTAGCACTTATATCTCGTATGTTTAATTAGCCATGGCTAGCACGGCACACCCAAATCTCCGACCGAACTGTCGGTGGTCGAGTTGCATTGTGGTAATGTAGGTGCCAGATTCTGATCCTTTTTTAACGTTGTGAGACTGACAATGTTAGAAGAGTTCAATGTTAAATTGGTGGAGTGCTGTTTTAAAGGCCCTGCACACTCACACTGGTGTTATTTTGGCTGAACTCTTCTCAGGTTGAAGTTGGGTCGAGCTATGATGAGAATTACATGAGGTTACTCCCAACGAGAATAATTAAGATGTGTTACCGGGAGAGTGAGTGAGGGAGATGTCAATCAAGCACAGTCTGTACAGTCCTGAGAAGAGGCAAAATAAATGAAACCACCTGTGTGGGTGGGCTGTGGGTGTTTGGAGTCTTTAGATCTCACAACTTCAGTTTTATGTCTTGTAGGTTCAGAATTTTGCAAAACGAGTATATTAAGCATAAATACATTACTTCTTCCTGTCACACCGAGAGCAGATTTTTAGAGGAATGTGCAAATGCAAAGTAGTTCGGGGGTTTGAGAAAAATTTAGTGAACGTACTATCTAAAATGATCCTTTCTGAAATACCTGTGTGCCCACAGTTATGTATTCTTGGACTGTTTCTGAAGGCACACAGGCTGACAAAAGTGAGAAAGTAATACCAATTGTTAGCTGAATATTAAGAAAGTTTGTCTATCGTCTTTTTAAAATACGGGGTACCCCTTTAATAATCTTGTAAACCCTTACATCTGTCTTCAGCTTGGGGGGTCCCGACTTTAATATTATGTCAGTAAGTCAGTAAAAAACAAATACAAGCAAGGCTTTGACACACAAAAAACATTCCCTGATGTATCAAACCAGGCCATTAATGTAACAATCTACCTATTACATGTGATTTTGAGTGAAAATTGCTTTCATTTCAAGCACTTTACATCTCTCCCTTCCTCATTAGACGGTGTGAGTACAATATATGAGGTCATGTTCTTTCCTTTCATCCTCAACACTCCTCAAGAGGAGTGAGACTTGTGACCCTCGACGTCTGTGCGCTTGTGTTTCAGATGCCGAATCTGGATCAGCGACAAAGGAGTCAATTAAAAACATTTTCTAATCCCCGTTTCCTTTGCACAAAGCTGGAGGTTAAAGATGCTTCTTTCAAGAAATGAAGCCAGAGCAAGTTTAATCAGGAAGACTTCCTATGCGCTCATTCACTCACATTTTCTCTCTCCCCCTCTCTCTCTCTCCCTCTCTCTGCTTCAAACCCTGTCAGCTGATTATGGGCGTTCACTCCTTCTGTTTAACCAGCCAAATTTGGCCACGATCTCCCTGAGCCAATCATCTCGCTGCTGTCAAATTTTAAAACCGCTCTCCTCTCCGCTGCTGTCAGCTGTCATTTCGGTGCGAAATTGAGACGACCCTCCTCCACCCCATTCACCTCCAGTTCTCATCACATCCGGCTCCCAGGGCTCCTTCTTCAAGCTCATCAAATCCCGCTCGGCATCATATCATCCAGATCTTCAGCATTCTCCACCTCTTCACCACCACCACCAGTGTCGAGACTCCATCGAGAGGGTGGGGTTTTCCTGTCATCTCATGGCATCACTAACCCCTAACTCTGATGATGTCACGATGGGGTCTAATCACCAAAGACTCCTCACACATCTAATTTTATATGTACACCAATAAATTTATTGTTCACTCTTAATTAAGTATCTCCTGATTGAAATACTCTCTTTCCTTCTTCAGAAATAGCACCTGAAGAAGGTGGGGCACTTCTGAACTCTGCATTGTTCCACCAGTTGCTCATGCAAATATAATTTACATGCCTCTTTGCATAAATCTGCAGCCCATGCATCACTGATACATCTGCCTTCCCACATCCACTCAATCTTCATCTCCGTAAAAGGCCCGAAGCAGAAGTCTATTTTGGGACACAGAGATCTTGAATGACACTGAACTATCACCTGACCCGCTGCTAAATCAGACTGATTGGTTCTCCTCAGAGCGACTTTTTGTCAGTGACAGTCTGTACTCAAAAATATGAGGACAATTTAGTTTCCTGCCTGCAGAAGCAGCGCAGCAATCAGCAGAGAGAAAACGATTTTATAATCTAGAGTGACGCAAAACGTCTCTCTTGAACTGCAATAATCATGGAAAGAGTACTTCTCTCAACATAATCACATATGTAAGAGTCTGAGGGGCAGATGTGGAGAAAACCTTTCAGTTTCTGACTCAAAGGAACTGATGTTTTTGTTGACCAGCCAGGTTTTTTCCACTAAAAAGATGCTTTATTACTGATTCAATTCACAATGTCCATAATCGAAAATGGCAAAACATCAAGACCTGGTTTCTACAGTGACCCTATGAATTATAAATGGGCTAAATGGATTGATCCAAGTAGACAAGACTTTCTATACCCCAAAGCCCATTAATTTACTTATTGAAAAAGCATTAAAAGCTGGACTTGGACTCTTAACTCGTTCAGATTGGAACTGCATAGTTCACAGTTATTGGGAGATTTGCTTTTGCAGAATACACCGGAGACCAGGCGCAAAGCCTGTAAGGGGCCTGAGTGGCACTGACCCTCCCACACTGCTCACTGGACCACCCAGTCAAGTGCGATCATAATAGACTTTGTAACAATGATTAAAAAATATATCCAAGTAAAGAAAGAAATATTGATTTACTGCTTTTGTTGCGTTGAACCTGTCTGATTAAAAAGAAACTGTTGAAACAAGTTGCTGGAATGTAATTGGTTCCCATTGTGCCAACACCAGAGTCCTCCTTCCTTCAGCTAGCTGTCTAGTTTTTCAGGCGATGTAACGTTAATGCTGAACAAAGTTCTTTAATACGTTATTTTAAAAAAAAATTAAGAGTCGAGGTAGAAGAAACAGAACTGACTCCACTGACTGAAAGACGTCCTCCAAATTAAACAACAAAATATGTTGTTTGTCTGTTTACTGATCTGACGCCTGTCAGCAGAACAAACATCATTTGTCTTTTGTCTTTTTTATGATGCAACACTACGGTTAAAGTTTGGTTAGATTTAGGCACAAAAACCACTTGGCAAAGTTTAGGGAAGGATTGTGATTTGGGTTCAAGTGACTTTGTTAAGTTCACGGGACGTTCATCGTCATGGTTACAATAATGAACACGCAGTAAAGGTTTGGGAACGATCGTGGTCATGCTTTAAAAACCAACACTGACTCTCAGTTGGAACCTGGAAATGAAAGTCTGATGTTTTGTTGACCCCCTCCCTACATGGACTCTATAATAACCGTTCTTCCTCCTTGTTCCCTCCTGCTACAGGGCTTTGTTACTAGAACGCAAACATGTTGTTTTGGGGCACTGATGCTGTCGTCCTTCTTGGGAAGGGAGTCTTTGAATGCCCCATTAAATTTGCATAAGTCCGTTTTTGTGGGAATAGTAGGCCCACTCACTTTTGCATGGGCCCACCCAAAATACAATAACTGCCTGCGCCACTGCTGGAGACTTCAGAACTTGATACTCAGTCTATCACACTTAACACCAGTACTG
This sequence comes from Oplegnathus fasciatus, assembly GCA_003416845.1. Taxonomy (NCBI): domain Eukaryota; kingdom Metazoa; phylum Chordata; class Actinopteri; order Centrarchiformes; family Oplegnathidae; genus Oplegnathus; species Oplegnathus fasciatus. The sequence goes on along the minus strand of NTHP01000076.1, from coordinate 676,979 downwards.
CTTCTCAGAAGTTTCACGAGTGCCGTGACAATCTCTAATTGAAAATGAAACCTGCGCTGCGAGCCTGACAGCCAGTGTCAATCAGCTGATTCAAAAGGCTGGATCTAACAAAGAGTGAGACAGGGAGGAGGAGATAATGGGCTGAATACATTGCTGGAGGGGAGAGGATCTATTTGATGGTGAGCCTGAGCGGAGAATGTGATGTTTGTGTGGAAGCGCAGTTATTAGGACAGCGAGTTTAGAGATCACAGCAGAATACAAAAAAGCACAACAACAGCCGCCTACTTCTTCCAAACACAGGAAGACCGTGGTGCGTCTCCCCCCTCTCTCTGCTCCTTTCTCTGTTTCACCTTCTCATTATGTTCCCTTGCAAAAACAAGAAGCTGAACGGTGGCTTTCTGTCTTGAGTCACGGTGGCCCAAGACTCTGCAGGTTCTCAGCCCACCAAACACTTTGCTCCCATTAGCTCACCTTCAGCTACAGAGGAGGAGGACTAACAACATGTTGAAAAACCACGGTGACACAGAGCTGGCTGCCATATTAAGCGCAATCTGTTCTCATTAGTTTGTTCTCTCTGGTTTCAGGGGCCCACCGGTGTGCGCTTTCATACGTGAATTTACTACGCAGGAGAAACGCCAGCAACCGTCTCCACACATCAACAGGTTAATGATCCCGGCACAGGGAGGCAGTGACATATGGACAATCCATACAAGAAAGTAAGAGTGGGGGGGTGCCTCTGAAAAGCATGATAGCTGTTTTAAAAGCTCCTCATCTACTTAGGGTGTAACTCCTTTACTTAGATATTGACAGGCAAATCCAATTATCCAAGGGGGAGCTGCACAATGAGACTGCTCTCTCACAAATTTGATCAAATTTAAAGTAGAGCGGTGTTGGGAGTCAAAAGCCTGCATGTAACACAAAAGTGATGACAGGAGCTCATCTAATATGCAAAGACACATCTCTAAATGAAAGGGAACAGCCAATCGTAGCCCTGCAATGCTCCCTGTAGGAACAGTGTAATACCATAACAGGAAGAGATAACATTAAGGACACTTCTGGAAGCACTCAGTCCCTTCAGGAACATTATAGGATTGTTATAGTAATGAAAAAAATACCATGAGGACATTATGAAAGCATTAATTGAGAACCATTAGCCCATGCAGCCCCTTTACAACCCCCTATAGAGAAACCGATGGGATATTACAAAGAAATTGAAGAAGTTTGTCACATGTATGAAACAGGAAAAAAAGGGGGAAATAGACTTGGATCTGTGTGTTGAACATGTAATTGTTCTAATGTTTTCCTCATTATGGCTCCAAACGCATTTGATAATTTCGCCCTCTCTTAAAGCAACAAAAACAAGCAGCAATGTGATAAAAACAAAAACAATCCTAGTTGCCAGACTTACCCGGTGTGTTGTTGGGCTTGTGTCCATCTGTTTCAGCTTGCTCGCACGTTCGCGCCCCTCAGTATGCAGCATGCCTTTAAGTTTTCCACGCAGATGGTCTGGGACATTGTAGTACAATTAACGCCGAGCGCAATTCGCAGCGCTCACGTGCCGCGCGGAGTTTTTAAGGCTTCTTAAAAGTCGCCGTTTTGAACGCGCAACGCAACAACGCGGCGTCCGGCGAGTCCCCCCTCCCTCCCCCCCCAAAAAAAAACCAAGAATCACTTGGTCCACGGGAGACGCCAAAGAGGTAGACTCCACATCAACAAAGACTCCGCCAGACTGTCCCTCTCTCCATCGGAGACGACGTGGCAGATGTTGCAGAGGAGCGTGTGTGCGCGAGGCTCGGAGCAGGTGAAAGGGCTTGTTTCCAGCTCGCTCGTGGTCGCACCGCTCTGACTGCTCAGGTGCGTCCGGAGCTGCGCGCTCCGCGGTGCGCTGCGCTCTGCCAAACTGCGTCTCTGGGAAACCACGAACTGCTTCAGTACAATTTCACAGCGTCAGGGGGAGTGTTTGTTATGTCTTCCTTCTTGTTGTTATGACATAAGCGCGGGCTCTAATTATTTTTCTTGCCATGTGAATAATCTGGACTGATTTATCCTCATCGCATCCCTCACCCGGCACCGAAATCTGCCTATAAAAAGATGTAAAGTTGATCAGTGACATACGACTGATGCTTATGTAGGTCATTTAACTGTTATTTAAGCTCAGTTGAATGTTTATATAATGTAATGTCATTTAAATATACACCACAAATTCATTTCTGGGGTACTTTGCTCATCATCAAGATGAATTTTGGAGAGATCCACAGCTTTCCAAACCCAAAGAGAGCTAAAAGAACTGTATAATAGATGGCACAGTGTGTGGTTAACATTGTGGCTGAGGCATCCACCACACTGGAGGTAAAGTCAGAGGCAGACACACCCAGCTGATACACTAGGTGTGGCTTTGCAGAGCAGCAGTAGACTACCAGCTGAAAGCCTGTCTTACAGGCTGGAGTTTCTCTTTAATTTCAGGCCGGTCTGTCAACACGGCCTCAGCTCAACGGAGTGTATTCAAAACCAGAGACAGCAGAGAGACAATAATTGCAGGAGTCTGATTGATGCCAAAGTAAACAGCGGTGATGGCAGTAGAAGCATCCATTTGCAGGAGATCTGGTTTGTTAAACGCCTGCTAACAGCTCAGGGTGAAAGCCGCAAATGTGGTGACATAAAAAATGAGTCTCACCAGATTTTAAATAGAATCTAAAAATAGAATCAAGGACAGGTGGTTGTTTTTTAGGGAGTGCACGGTGCTCGCAGAAATGACCCGTCAACCGCTTGGTGTTAAACACCCATTCATCACGCTGAAGTGTCCTCGAGCAAATCACTGACCGCCCACCAGTTCCAGAGGTGCCGCTCTGTGCCTGTGAGTTTGACCTCTCACCTTCATGTCTAAAAGCAAGAAAGAGGATTTTCCTATGGAGAAAAAAACATCTAACATTTATTGAGTGAACTTCTTTTGGACAAAAAGATCTTCTAAAATCCACAAGGAGATGTGCACATCTCATTCTCTTAAAGTGATGCTCCAGCTTTTTTGTATCGCCCTTCCATAAATGTGGGGGGGTTTCAAAAGAGAAAGATTAACAAAAGAATGGTGTGGATCAGGCACCAAAAATACCTCCTAAATGCAACTCAGTGCAAGTATTTTCACATGCTGAGTCGCACTCTCAGTGATGAGTTAACTGACATTTATGTGTTAAACTCCCAGCCTGCCTTCCATCCGAGCACATCTGCTTCAATCGTGCCATTACTGTAGGTAGCATGATCGGACACCATGATGTATGGGTCATTAGAGTAAGTCAAGTAAAGCACCTGCAGCAACCTATGTAGAGCACAAGTCAGGCCGTGGGAATTAGCTAACTGCATTTCCCATTAGTTTACATTCATCATCCGTGAGAGGCATCGACTTTAAAATGAGCCTTTGTGACTTGCTGTGGCAATTACGGGATAATGGCACGGGCTACTATGTCGCGTAATAGTAGCGCGGGCAGAGTCATCCACCAACCTGTTCTTATTTCCAGGTCGTCAAATACCGACGCTTCGTCACAACTCGTGCTCGTGCACAGGACAACACTGATGCTGTGGGTTACTCATGCGAGTTTGAAGGAGCACTGAAAAGAGGGGTGTATTTGTTTGGCTGTTGAGTTCAAATATCAACAAGCTTTCTCCAGGATTGTAGACTACACCTTTAAGAATGATTTTATTTTTAATACACAGTGTAACTATCAGTGAAATAAATAAATTAAAAAAGCTGTTTATTTCACAAAATAATTTATTGTTAATTACAAATGATCAATATTTGTACAAACTCCTGAGTCAAAAGTTCACACACGCTCAGCCCTGGACTAATCAGAGTCACTGGACTGGTTTGAAGATGGGGCTGGGGAGTCAGGGGGAGTTGCAGTGTATGTTTTGGTTCTTTGGACCATATGGATGAATGTTTGGCCTCTTGGTGATTCCAGCTGCCCCCCCTTTTGCCACTGCTTCTTGGCTTTGATAATCTGCAGGAGCACAACCCTGTGACTTGTAGAGGAGGAGGCCTTCAATGGTGGACGTATGCAGGCTTAAGGCTTCTCCTTCTGTGTCTGTGTTATTCGTTCATTAATCTATCAAACTTTCTTACCTCAGCTCAGTCGACCTTCTCGTCTCAGAAGTTCACTCAGTCACAACTTTGCGGCATCAGGATGAGTTCAATTAAGTCTCCTGGTTGGCCATTGCTAGATTTGTGTCAAACTATTCTCATCAATAGCCCGGTTTTCCAGCGGTTCATACCAGGCTCGAAATTGAACCCACCACTGGTTACTTGATGTTGCCCAATAAGAATTCAGAATCTCAACAAAAGACACTGGTGTCTAAAAACTGTATCGACAGGAAAGAGGCAGAGAAGAAAAGGGCGAGGTGAGCTGGGGCAGTGCGGGCGTGGCATCAAGGCCACGTGGCCGCAGGGCATATTATTTTTTGAGGGGCATAAGTCCAAACTGAAATTCCTGCCCTGCGTGTGCTGAAATAACCAAGGGTGTGTTTTATTAGCTATGAATTTAACTTTTCATTTGTATGAGGAAGAATGTGTAATTTCTTCAAAAGTCACATAGTCTAGCTTTAAAAATGACAGGGAGCAAGCATCCCCACATAATCATCAACAGTGGTCACACCCACTATAAATAAAATGTACTGTTTTGAAATGATGGCACTTTTTTTTCATTTACTTTTCTTTGACACATCACTCCTGTCCTGAGAGAGGAACTGTAAGGTGAGGTATCACGTTTGGACCTTGAAGGCATACAGGAAGAAAGATGTTGAATCCTGCTCTGCAAGGTGTGGAAAATGTCCTTACTCGAGTCAAAAATAACCCAATGAGATGACTTTGGGGAGAAAAGACCATAAAGATTTGATAGCAAGAGATCCTTTAAATTTGGGAAAAGTTAATTGGACTTTTTAATGGAGTGGGGAAACACAGTCAGCTAAAAAGGAACCCTTTACATGTCCCCTCTAGGAGTTATGAACTCTGCAAGTCTATTCTTCTCCTTGCTTGTGTCTCCGACTTTAGTTGGTGTGTGTCTACAGTTAATTCCAGCTCACATCAAGGTAAGAGATCCTACAGGGCCCCTTTTGTCTGCCGACAGTCATTATTAAGCTGCCATCCGTTCCCTTGTATTCATCTCTCTCTTACAAGCCAGGCTCCAGACTTTTGCTGTCCCAGTGTCTGAACTTGTTTTTCAAGGTGTTTTCAGTTCACATCACTTGATGAAATGGAAATAGAAGTTTGTTGTTGTGTAAAATCATATTTAATTTAACACTCTGAGTCAGGCAGCTATTTTAAATTTTCATCCATCGCATGAAAAGCTTACATGCTCAAGGTGGACAACAAAACAACAAAAAAACATCAGCACAATGAGTTTACAGTCTGGGAGGTAAGTAAGTATGAGTTACACTGATACAGCTATTAGCCGCTCTCCACAAGCGCCTGACATTGATGAATTACCGTGCTCCGAATATGCTGCATCAGCAATGTGGGTACATAAGAAACTTTGACTTCATCATCTTGACCCACCCCCCACCCCCACCCCCCCACAACATGTTTCCAGCCTTGTGTCCTCTCAGGCCTGAAACTGTACTGGAGGATGATATGAAAAGAGCCAACAAAAAAAACAAAAAAAAAACAGAAGGCCTTGTTTTGTCCAGACAAAGCAGGACTAAGAAGTGTTTGCAGTCGGTTAATGATGCTTGTTCCCGCTAATGTGCACAAAAGAGTCTTTGTTTGGTCTTTAAGGACCATTAGCCATGTTTTTATTTCAGGGCCATAGAGGGCAGGCCATGTTGTGTTTATTAAATGGCCTATGTCAGACCTTTTCCTTAACCTGTTCTGTCAGACGTATCAGATGTCAGATGAACGCCATCTGTCACGTTCCAAATGTGTTCATTTGAATTTTAGATCAATTATATAAAAGCAGATATTGTTACAATGTAGTTTTCATACATCGGAACTGTCAATGTTGCATTGCACTACTACCACTTGAACTGGCAAAGCCTGACATTTCAACCATCTATTCATTACTTTTAGCTAAATATTTCAACTATGTATCCATTACTTTTAACTATTTCATCATTTATCCATTACTTCGATCTATTTTAGGCATTTATCCATTATTTTAGCTAACTATATTAACTATTAGCCAACTATTTAAATTATTTATATCAATCTATATTTAAATCACAACACATAGTGTTCAGGCATTACAGATGATGCTGTAGATATATTTGAATCAAATTGTAATGTCTATTTCTCGAGATCAGTTGAGCTACTCTAGTCTTTCCATGTATACCATAGCAACCACAGAAGTACCTCACGGAGTTGAAAACAGGTTATAGGTTATTGTTTTTTCATATTAATGTTTCCCTCACAGGATTGATTAAATATATCTTTGTTTGTACAGGTTTTTACATTTGGCCCTGCTGGGGGTATTGATCCATTTCCTCTACACAATAGGTTCTTTTTCAAGGACACAGCAGCTCTACCTGAGCGAGCACGTGCAGCCTCCATGCATGATGTAAATTATGAATCAGCTAATACCAGGTTTGGCCTTATGATTGTGACCTGCTGGCATAATGAGATGCTTACCTTGTGGAAGATCTCGTCATGATCCGAAGCCGGCAGAGAGGGCTTCAATATTAATGATACAAGCTGTTGATGTGTATCTACCCGTCAGTCCGCTGGGGCTCAGCTCACAGCTTGTTGAAATCAGGCAGAGCAGGGACCTTCTGGTGAAGGAAAAAGAATGAGCTCAAAGTCTGAAGACGGACAACTAACAGAGGAAGTGACCTCAAAACACATTTATGGGTATAAAGACATTGTGTTCTGTATTTGGAGAGGAGACTAGGGGGATGCTAATATTCATTTCTTCATGTTTCTTTCAACAAACATCAGAGAAGGTGGGTTACCGCAAAGAGGTCCATCCTGTGTAGTCAAAGTTACAGGGACCGCAGTCTGATTTCTTTCACCTCTTTCTATCCTGGCTGGATGGCATCTGACTTGTGTTTACTTTGTTTACATCATTACTGTTATACTCAATTTTCAGAGACCTGAAAACACTTCTTTAAATGTCTTTGCTGTTGTCTCCAAACACATTTCTTCAAAGACAGATATGTCACGTTAGCCTACATATACAGATGTTGTAGCATAAAGTATGGAAGAAAAAACAAAAAAAAGACAAACAAACTGTAAAATATAATTTGAAACCTGGCTTGAATGATGATTTTATTTAAAAATCTGTTGCATTAAAGTGTTAAACAATGTTTTAGGAAACATTGTACCATAGCCAAGCTTTTATCAGTTTTATCAGGTTTTATTAACATTTTATTACTCTACCAAGAAATGAAAATCAGACCCCATTTCCAACAACACAAACTTTCTGAGAGGTAAACGCCTACAGGAGTAGAAGGTGGTTAAAAACACTCGCAAAATACCCATTCATTTTGATTTTATTTATTATTCCAGAATGTGAGTGGATGTAGCAACGGTGGCTCTATTAAGGTGTCATTTTTGCCATTTATAATGCATTTTATGTAGGTTACACTGATATTTATCTTCAAATCAAATCAAGACTTTAACTGTAAGAGCAACTAAACAGCAGCTGAAAATCTTGTTTTTGGTGACCTGCGGTGGTTTAACTTCGCATCTTGTTGCAGTGATGTAGAAGTAAAATTCGCAAAACAACTGAAATGAAATCTGGTTTCATTGTTCTAAGCAAAGTTGAACCAAACCACGATAAACATGTTTGGAAATATGCTTATTTGTTTTCTTGCTGAAGAGTTAGAAGAGAAGGTTGATACCACTCTCATATCAGCACAGTAAGAATATAAAGCTACAGCCAGCAAGCTGTAACAGCACTGTTTCTTCACAACTAACATATTAATTAGTGAGTTTAAGAGGTGCTGGCAGGCAGATTTTGTTACCTTTGGACACAGCCAGGATAGCTGTTTCTCTGTGTTTCCAGTTCTTGTGCTAAGCTAAGCTAACCAGCTGAAAATGATTTTCACTGGCTCACACAACAATAAACACATTTAGACGGTACAGTGCAGCGCAGCAGAGACACAGATCTAAACACAAATTGACACGCAGATATAATTTGTCAAACAAGACCACGGCGACACAAGTAGTCACTGGGGCAACAGCTAATGGGGATCTGAGCAGAAATAAAGCTGTGAAATAAATGCTTATACAGAGTGGAAAAAAAGCCAAATGTCACCTCTGAATGGCATTTCTTCCCACATCAGCCTCGCAGCCATTTACCTTTCACACTGCTAAGTGAAAAGAGATATTTCCCCTTTCTGCAGAAGCTTGAAAGGTCTAGCTCTCCAACATCCAGATAATGAGTCATAATGGTCAAATCAATTTAGAAGAAAAGGCACTTTAGAGTTGAATAAATTACATAAATGCATTTAAATGTGAACACTTTTCCCCCGTTTATAGACTTTTTCTTAGATGTCATTCGACTTTGAAAAGGAGGTGGGTCCAGACCAGGAAGTATCAATCAAGACCAGATCTTGAAGCTATAAGGCAGCACAGAGAAAAAAGCAGCTGAAACCTGCTTTGTAGCCAAGGCTGTTGTGTGGCGATTAATATGCTCCTATTCATTCATATGCAACATTTAAAGCTGCAGTAATCAATATTTCTATAGTAACAATGGATCAAAGGACTGTGTGTAATGTGAAAGGGTCGCTCATAGCGACAAAACGACTTTTTCCATCCGACTCCGCAGAGCATTTTTCAGCTCAGTGTTTTTTTCTGGCCCGCAACTTTATTGCTTTGGTTGTCACCACTCCCATGAGGGTTGTTTCCAGCCACAGCAGCAGGCAGCTGTTCTCAGCAGAAAAGCTCTTAAAACCAACAAAGTTAGCAACTAGCTGGTGAACTTAGTGCGGCATTTACCAGCTAAAGAGCCGGATATTTCCCTCAGGAGTTGGTGAAAAGCAAAATAGAGCTAAAATTAGGGTGAACATTGAACTTATTCACTTATTCCACTAGGTGGACAGAAGCACAACAAATGAATGCTACTGTTGCTCCATATCTGCTCGAAGTGTAAAGGTAACTGCTACAAGTGGCTAGGTTGACTGAAAGGTGAAAATATCTCAGTAATTGTGTTTACAGCTTGGTTCCGCGGCCCTTAAGTAGCCAGAAAATCAATTATTGCAGGTTTAAAGCTGCACTGATCAATATTTTGTAATATTTTATAGTAACGGATTAAATGACAATGTGTAATGTGAAAGACGTCGCTTGTAGTGACGAAGCCACAAAGAATTCTACAGTTCCCCTCAGCTATACAGAGCTTTTTAGTGTCTTTTAGCTCATTGTTTTGGTTTTTACAGCATGCAACTTTACACATTACTTTAATGTGGTTCAGTCCAGCAGAAGCAGACAGCTGCTTCCGAGCAAAAATGCTAAAACCCACTGTACACTACCTGCTCAGCACCAATCTGCAGACACACAAAGTTAGCGACTAGCTGTTGAACAACTACCTAAAGAGCCCACATACATGTGTTTCCCTTGTGAGTTGGTGAGGACCAAAACAGAGCTGAAAGGCAAATGAACGTTTGGCTTACATTTATCAGGTGAAAACAAGTACTATTCCAAACTAGAATTACTGCCCTGTGGCTGTATGCCTCCACCCATCAGACGCAGTTTACATCCGTATATATATGTGTATATATGTGTATATATACATATAATATATGTAGTGAAGACTTTGAAGGAATTTAATAGAAGGTATTAAGTGTATTTTTTGGCAAAATGGAAAAGTTATCAATATATTGACATGTTTGATTCCAGTGAATAATTTCAGGTAAGAAATATGCTGTCTGCTGTCTTCACTTAGAGACTATTTTTATAGGAGTACAGAGGACTGACAAAGAGCTTCGTCACATGGTGCAGCGACAATCACCTGAAGCTCAATATCAGCAAAACCAAGCCAAGTCTGTGGTGGACTACCAGAGGAACAGGAGGCCCCCTGTCCTGGTTGTCATCCAGGGAGAGGAAGTCATAATTAACATATGAATTCTTGAGTTATGGCCAAAAACGTGTTTTGTGAGGTCACAGTGACCTTTGACCTTTTGTCCACCAAATTCTAATCAGTTCATCCTTGAGTCCAAGTGTACGTTTGTGCCAAATTTGAAGAAATTCCCTCAAGGCATTCCTGCGATATCGCGTAAAAATGACAAATTGAGGGTTTAACGTAGGAGTTAACATGCTACAGCCGGAGATGCTGTGTGGAACTCTGCGGATGGTTAAACCGCGATTCTTCAAAAACAGCTCATAACTCCAACTCAACTAAGAAACTGTTACTTTCACATTTCTCTTCATGGTCAGGATTTAAATATCATGTAGAAAGAGTTGTTGACAGGCAATTTGTTTTCCCTCTGGACAGAACCAGGCTAGCTGTTTCCTCAGGCCTCCAGCCTGTATCATAAGCTGGAAAAACATGTTCAGAATTTAGCTCCAGACTTAACGCACAGACATGAGATTAATATCAATCTTCTCGCCTCAAAAAAAAGAAAAGAACAGAAAAAGAAAATCTAATCTTTTAAGTACACTCTGTGTATTTTCTTACCTCAAGCAATACCTTCTGATTCGGCTGTTGGTCTCTGAGGGTCCCCACTGGGGCAGTTGGAGGTTAAATGTCTTGTGGGGGGGAAGGGGGAGCAACATTCAGTCAGTTTCAACCATAGACTGTGGTTTCAACACACACACAAGCACTTAGGAGTCAGAAAATTCTCCCCAGCAACCACACACACACACACACACACACAGAATACATTTAGATACACACCCCTTTAGAAAAGTGGGGTGCTCAGCAGCTCCAACTGAAAGACTGAAAGACAAGCGATGCAATGTTTAGCACGTCACAGTCCTTGTTGGCTGGTGTGTGTGTGTGGATATATGTGTGTTTGTGAGTGTATGTAGCTTCACGCGGGGCAGGATAGGTGGGTGGGTTTGCAAGTGACAGGGCGAGATGGTGAGAGAGATAAATAGTCACACTGAGGGAAGCGATAATGGACTTTTCTTGTCTGCACTGTGTCGGCGTCTGCAGACGGCGAGGCCAGAGCGATGACAGACATGCTGATGTGTTTAACTGCTCTCGCTCAGAGAGTGAGAGAGGAGGAGAGACAGCGGCGACAGATAGACAGCGAGAGAGAGAGAGAGAGAGAGAGAGAAGGAGAGGGAGAGGGATGGGGGGGAGGAGAGAAGGAAAGATGCTGATGCTCTTTAACTCCCTTCCACATTGCCATTGGCAACAAGACCTCCGTCGGCGCTCTGACAGATGCATGGTAATGAACCCCGCTTTAGGTGAAACCCGTCGCCGCCTTTTCCTCACACATTTACAATCTGTCCCTCTCTCTTTTTGTCTCGCTTTCTTTCCTCTTCTCTCTCTCTCTCTGTCACACACATGCACACACCTATCTTTCCATCCTTATCACCACAAGGAATCAGTCAGAGTGAACATAAAGAGAGAATGTCATGTGAGCGTGATCATCCTTTTGTGACTTGAGTAATTAAAGGGTTCACACAGTTGACAAAAAAGACATTTTCTCACTTTTTTCTCATCTTCTCTACTGGTATCTAGCCAAGCGGACGATTTGAATTAGATTTTTTTTCAAGGTTTGAGATATCACCAATACAATGGAGGTGAATGGAACTTCATTTGTGATATTTACAGCATTGAAAAATGACACCTGAACCACTTTCTACCAACAAAATAACATTGTTCTGTGGATTCTGTGAATCAGCTATACTGTCTCTGGAAAAAAAATGTTTCTGTTGTTTTGAAAGATGTTAGATAATTGGCAGTTGGAGTAGTTCAAGGCTTGCATGGGTGTGAAAGCCTCCCGGTTGAATCGTCAGTTCAAAAGGCGAACAACTGTGTTGGAAAATATCTAACTCTTTGATCAAAGTCAATGGTATAATGGTGTGTATAAAAAAAAAACATATATGGACAGGTTAACTACAACTTCTGAGGTACATTCTGGCACAAAACATCTGATCATCAAGCTTAAACCTAAACTGCTGGGTGCATTGTTAACCACGTATGGAAGCTAACGTTTACGCTTTGCAGGAAGTGGATAATACAGTCAGTATTTTAAATCAGCTAACTCTCAGATTCTGGGTCAGTTTTGGATGAATTCAGGAACTATGGTATAGCATTCCCAAATTCAAACAATAAACCTTTCTGAATTTGATACAGATTTGATTCACACCTCTGGCTGACTTCTCCTTACTGCCAAAGAAGAGAGCCTTACTCAACAATATGTTGTGTGGTTCACTCCATATGTCTAGATAAGGAGGGTCAATTTTTAAAAAACAATGTTATATCATTGCTTCTTCAATATTTCTGTTTGTAGTGGCCTTTAAAAGGGCTGTGTGTAACTTTCAGAAATTGATTGTTAACAATGACACCTGTGGCCGTTAAGTCACCTGCAGTCTGCATCCTGTTGCTCGCACTCCCTGGGAGCGAGCCAGCATCAGCCAAAACAGCGACGTGACACACGAGACTGAACGTGATTGACAGGCATCATGTTGACAGCTTGCTTTTCAATAAAGTTGTTAAAAAAATAGCTTTTAGCTTATGCTGTTTGTCCAGCTTTCAGTCCACAGTGTTACAGTCAACCGAGG
>NTHP01000076.1:650760-660964 GCA_003416845.1 Oplegnathus fasciatus | reverse complement strand
CGACTAACTCACTTCCCCGCGTCCTTCAAACGAAGGACAGCTGCTCAAAGAGAGATCTGAGATGATATTCTACATGTTGGGAAACACAGAAATTAAAAAGGCTATTGTCAGTTTTGCCATATGGGATGTGAAAACGCTTTAAAGCTGAGTATCTTAGCAGCGCTCTGACAGAGCGTCATTGCTCTCAGCTTGCATCTGGACACTTTGTTTTACCGAGCTGACAAGTGTGAAGTGTTATAAATTCAGTTATCTTGCATGTCTTTGCGTCAGCTCAGACGAATGTGGTTTAGTAGTGTTAGAATCGAGCTGGAGAGATGGAAGAAATACAAATGCGGGTGTTCAAACAGAGAGACCTGCACCCAGTACAATTACTGTAATGCAGAGCGTGAATCACACGAAAATCTAAGGTCTCTGAGTGTGTGTGTGTGTGTGTGTGTGNACACACACACACACACACACACACACACACACACACACACACAGCTAGGATTAGACACAGTCAATTGCACAGGCATTTAGACAGATACACAAATGCACATGCATATTTGCTGGTGTACAAGTGGAAACACTCACACACACAGTCAAACAGAGAGGAAGCCTCAACGTGTGGACAGAGTCGCAGCGGTGAACAATTTGCTCGCCGTGTGCTGCCGAGCAAAAACAAAGCATCCCATTGTTGTATGAAAGAGTTATGCAAAAGAGAAGCGCTCTACCTGTTCTGAACAAATTATGTTTTTACTGCAAACAGGAAAAATGGACAGATGGTAGCACGGACAATGTCTCAGTAAACAGGAAACAGAAGAATCGGCTGCCAGAGTGTAAACAAGCAGGTGGGCAACAGATTTAATCATTTTCCAGGGCTGTCTTTGTGTGTGTTTCCGAATCTGTCAATTAAGCGAGCAAGCCGTTCGAATCCTGGAAGGTGAGCGAACGGGGAGAACCTGGGTAAAGGTGGTTTCCATAGCAACCGCTGCACTTAAAGCACTTCCCCTGCTGTACCCATTTCACCTTTGCCTGCGGTGATGGTTTCCACACGGTGCAGCCAAAAAAGATTTCCTGCTAAGTGATAACAAAGAACTGCAGGGAAGAAACCTGATGCATGGGAAAGGAGCCGCAGAGATGACAGCGATGACAAGCTATTTCTGAGAAGCGCCTCCGCGGCTTCACATGCCAGGTGGGAGAGAGGTGAGGCAAGACGGAGCGCGTGATACGGAGATCCATCAGCGGTCGTGTTTGAGTCACGAAAACACTCCTCCTGTTAAGCTGGATCCGTTTATTGCAACAAATGATTGTACGGTTATTTTAACCGCTCTGCTCTGAAGGCAGAAATCAATGCAAACATGCTAAAGGTATTACCGGCAGTATAAACTGTAAATGCCCCTTGGGTGACAGAGCACACTGATAGAAAATCTCTCCTCCTCTGCTTAGCTGATGTTTTTTTTCTCAATTTCTAGACCTGTATGTTGTTTTGAGAGTTTAATTGATGCCTGTTGTGAATGTTTGCATTGTAAAAACGGGGGCTGTTTGTGTATGTGGGATGCATTTGAGTGTGCGTGTGTAAGCGCAGATGGTGCTCCAGCCAATTAGAGACGGAAAGTGGAAAGGGAGCCATTAGCGCGCAATTAACTCTGATTGCTTCAACATTGTTTTGGTGGGCTGCAGCGCTCTGTGAAATGACCAAATGCTGTGTCCCGGGGCCTCCTGCTCTGGCCCCTCCACCGCTGCCGGTGCTCAAGGGCGGGCAGACGCAACCGCAGGGAACGAGAACAGGCAGCGGGAGCGTGAATATATCTACCGTTGTCATTACGCTTTTGCTCTGCTCACTCTGTTGATCTCTTCCTCACCCCTCCGCTTTGTCTCTGCTGTTGCTCCTGCTCAATATTTGCCTGATCTAATATCGCTGCCTCTCTGTTTCGCTCCAAATGTGTCTACTTTTTCACTTAACTCTACTTCAGCAAGTCTATTTTTTCCCGACTGTCTATTTCACTTACTTGTTACCTCTCTGACTCAATGCTTTCCTAGGCTCCATCTCATGAATGCTGTTTCCTTTATACCTTGAATATTTTCTTCCCGGCAGAAAATTCTCCCATCCGCTGGCATTCGTTTGGAAGAAGAAACAAAGAAGACACTCTAGATACACATGACATAGGGGTTTAAACATTAATCAGTACATTTCGGAAAATCAGAGATTTCCCTACATTGATGCAGAACCACTGAGCTAAGCCAAATTCTGCATGAAATTCTAAAAATCTAATCTTTAAAGAATTTGTGTGTGTGTGTTTGCACCCTGTCCATCTATTTCTAGCTTGCTGCATTCTCCAACCACATACCTGCGTCAAGCTATTTGCAACGTTACCACATTAAAAGAAATGTTGGACTAGTGCGTGCACCGCTGCCTGAAATCTTCACATTGCATTAGCCTTTTTTAAAACTGCACAACAGTAGTGTAAAATAAGCCTCTGGCACCTCACTACTCACTGAGGAAGGCGACGCGTGCACTGACAGTAAACTTCCAGAGAGAAGCAGTCAACACAAGGCGAGTAACGTTGTGGTAACTGTTTATCCTCCTGGCTGAAGGCAGTTAACTGTTACCTGTGTGCACACAGCAGTATAGCGTTGTTGAAAATTCGGAATAATCAGGAACTGAGGTAAACCACACTCAGTTGGCAGCATAGTGGTGAAAAATGAGCCCTCTTCAGGAACTAGCCAAAAGGTTTCCAGTGTATCACAGTCCGTATACTGTTGGTGTGGCAGAGGACATGATTTTCTGCGGTATTTATGATTTAGTATGTACAAAAAATATTGAGGGAATAATACATTTATTTTGGTCACTTTTGTTATTAAAGTAATTTCATTTTGGGAAAATACATTTATTCGCTTTCTTATCAAGTGTTAGACGAAATGTGCACAACAATCACAATGAAGCAGACGTTGGCAATGATATTCTTAATTCTCAGGCTCCCTTGAACAATGCTCAAACAATATGCATAAAAGAAAATCACGCAAGTAAAAAGAGAACATAAGACAAAGGTATAAAATAGTGCAGAAGTTCAAAATATAGGAATATAATATATATAAAATAACATGCAACACAATAAAATGAAATATGAAATGTAAATATAATACTATGGAAGGCAGTATGAATGAACTGTAATGTAGACATGGCATTTATAAATATATACTGTGGTTAAACAGCTTGTAAAATATATATAAATATAAATATATGTACACATACTGTGATGTATGCAGGTATAAACGGTAGTAATAATACACTGTATATAAACGGAGATGTAAACAGGTAGTAACCAGTAAGTATGTAGTATAAAGGTAAAGTGACATCAGTATTAATAAGGTGTGAATAAAGAGACAGTAATGAGCTTGAGCGCTCAGGACTTCCACAGTCTTATGACCTGAAAGAAAAAAAGACACCACTCTCATGTCTGTGCATTAGCTAAATATGAAATTGAAGCCAGGAGAAGGTTAGCTTAGCTTAGCATAAAGACTGGCAGCAAGGGGAAACAGCTAGCGAGCTACGAAAAGTTAATATGTGTATTTCTTAAAATGTTGATCTCTTCCTGTAAAAAGGTCATCACAGCTGCATCAAATAGGCATCACAGTTTACTGTATTTCTGCGTTGGACTGTGAGACCACATATATAGATACTTATTGAATCATCTGAGAGGGAGAGATACACACAGTGTAAATACATAACACATAAAACATTAAAATGATTTTTCTTTTCAGCACCTCCATTGCACGTGAAGTCCAGATCTACATGGCCATTTGTACTCTCATTTGTAAAATTTGGTCATCGGATAAAAGATTGCATTTATCACTGCAATAGCTTGGATCAATAGTACACTTGTGAGGAGAGGGGTTAGGCAGCAAGGACACAGTGTGATAAATTGGAGAAATATATGGAAGCACAGAAACCATTATTGGAAAAAAAAGATAAATATCCACAGGGGTGTAATTTGACTGGTTCTGTTATATTCAAAGGTATCATTTTTAAAACTTATTAAGAGCTAGAGCAATTTTTATGGTGGAGACATCCTCGAAATTCATTCTTATATTTAAATTTGAGTGTAATCTTGGTGGCTGTTTGGGAAGCAGCAGTAATATCAAAGATTTTACTGTACCTTTGAGTGTATATGTGTGTATGTGTGCGTGTGTGTGTTTGTGTCAGGGCTCAGCAGAGGCACAGATCTTTCGACAGAGCAAGAGTTGAAGACGACGGGGGAGCCTCAGCACTGGGGTAAATTTAGGATGCTCAACAAGGAGCTGCCTTCCTGCTTTCTCTCATTCTCTGCCTCTATTTCTGTCTCTCTCCCCTTCCCTCTTCCCTCTCTTTCACGCACTCCATATCTCCATCACACCAGGTCCCCTTCTGTCTCCTTCAGAGTCGGTTGCTTCTCTGCAGGGTGGGAGTAAAGTGTTGATTGGTACCATGCTGGCAAATGGCGGGAGACTGGAGGTAGCCCGCTGATGCGAGCTCATGTTGAGCCCACACCCCCTTTCGGCCTGGTCTGGCAGGAACAAAAGGAAAGAAGCGATGGAAGGGGGCTGGCGGACCAAAATAAAAACAAAATGAAATGCCACTGGGTGAGAGAGGCACTTTCAGCTTGTCTTTATTGATGCTTCAGCCACAAATAGACACAGTTTTGTTTTTAGCTTCACTTGTCAGGGCATTTTCCAGCCCACAGATTGTTTGTTTGGGCCCAAATTGTTAGTTTGTTGGGTTTTTTTCAGTGATGCAATGGATTGCAATTAAAGTAATTTCCATCAGTGCTAAACAATTGAAAGTGAATGTGTACAGAAAAAAAGAAAATAATGCAGAATTTAGCAAATCCTCATGTTTCTGCCTCTGGCTCTGTGTTCTGGGTGTGTAGAGGTGGCGTGTGCTCTGTTCATGTCCCTGGCAACATTTGGCACATTTATAGACGTGGCGTCATTTAAGGCTTTTTCACACCTAGTTGGTTGAAATCACTTATCTCAGTGGTTTCACCTTTAATTTGGCTGCTCGGGCCTTATGAGAACACAGGAGTTGGACAGAACAGGCTCAGATTCAGCAGCTTGAAGCACTTAGTTTGGAGCATGATCCAATCATTTAATGTATGTATACATACATGTGGGTCACAAAGTGAGAGAATCATTAACATAAGATTTTTTTAGTCTTTACAGTTAAAAAGGAGCGTGAATGAGAACAGCACACTGGATGAGAGATAGACTATGATGAGGGTCATGTCATGAGGCAACCCTTGAAACCCTGTGAAAACACAAATTCTTGTTCCTTTACCGAAACTGAAACTGACATCCATCAAACCAACAGTTTGCTAATTTATGATGCAATTTGCACGGAAAAAGCAAATAAACAGAAAAAAAATGTTTTAAGTTATTAAAGATATAATCTCGAAGATTTTAATTTAAATAAATGTCTGTTAAGTCACTATCTATCGCTGAATGATGCAACACAATGGTTACTATGGCCGAACAAAAAAAGGAAAGGTCACTACAGACGAGGAAACTGAAACTGTGGTGAGCTCCAAAAACACTCCTGCAATTACCGATTATCGCCATAGGTGCCGTGAAAGACAACAAAATGAAAATCTTCAAGATTACAACTTTAAACTTAGATTCAGGAACAAAGAGCACATTTCAATTCTAAACTAATTTCCTGTACCTACCTATATAGGTGTGTCTAATATTTTCTCTCCTGTTTGACTCCGTTCTCGCAACCCTCCCATCCATCTCTCTCATTACAGGAACCACAGGGGAACGATGAAACCGCAAAGCCTCATCAAGATGAGCCCCATTCCCTGAGCCTCTCTCCCTCGGTCTCCCTTGGCTACAACACCTCCTGGCCCATCATCTATTCCCATTTGACCCTCTGCTCATCCCATTGTGCTCGACTCCTGTCATCCCTCCTTCCCCGACCCTCATTTATCCCACCGCCTCACCTGCCACTCTGCCATTGTCGTGTGGTGCAGTTCCTACCAGTTTTGGTGTCACCTGGAATTTGATCGTCTTCCCAGATCCATATTCTCCATATATATGTTTGCAATCTAACTACATTGTCATTCTGTTTCTCTGTAGTGTAAGTTTACTGCAGTTATTTTTGTCTACTCTGTATATATTACATTTACATACTGGAAGAGAGATCCCTCCTCTTTTGCTCTTCCTAAGGTCTCTTCTGTTTTTTTGCTCCTTTAAATGTTTTTGCTTATCCTCCATTTACCATTTTATCATTTAGTGAAATTCGGACAAGATGGTGGAGGAGAGTGTACTTAATAAGAGTGAGGTGAACCTCAGGTCAGCTGTGTCTCCACACTGAAACCTGATGAAGTGAATTATAAAGCAATTTTCACTCACGGCACACCACACTATTTTACCTACTATACCATTTGCTTTCCAGTTCGTATTACTATTATTATTTCTTGCTGATTCAGTACGAAAAAATGTGTAGAGGTGGCGTGTGCTCTGTACCTTTCCCTGTCTACATTTGGCACATTCACGAATGCGCTGTCGTCTAGGTGAGGCTTTACGGTTTCATCGTTCCCCTGTGGTTCCTGTAATGAGAGAGATGGATGGGAGGGGTTGTGAGAACCGAGTCAAACAGGAGAGAAAATGGTAAGATGGTAGGTACAGCAAATTAGTTTAGAATTGAAATGTGATCTTCGTTCCTGAATCTAAGTTTAATAACTTTTTTTTTTTCTCTGTTTCTTTGCTTTTTCCGTGCAAATTGCATCATAAATTAGCAAACTGTTGGTTTGATGGATGTCAATTTCTGTTTTGGTAAAGAAACAAGAATTTATGTTTCACCATAGTCTACCTGTCATCCAGTGTGTCGTTCTCAGTCGTTCAATACATGCTCGTTTTGACTTTAAAGAGTTAAAAAAAAATCTATTGGAAATATGTATGGGGTGACTAAACATTTATGTTAGCGATTCTCTCACTTTGTGACCTATATACATACATTAAAGGATAGGATCACGCTCCAAACTAAGTGCTTCAAGCTGCTGCATCTTCTCTGTCCAACTCCTGCGTTCTCATAAGGCCTGAGCAGCCAAATTAAAGGTGAAACCACTGAGATAAGTGATTTCAACCAACTAGGTGTGAAAAAGCCTTAAATGACGCCACGTCTGTAAATGTGCCAAATGCTGCCAGGGACGCGAACAGAGCACACGCCACCTCTACACACCCAGAACACAGAGCCAGAGGCAGAAACATGAGGATTTGCTAAATGTCAAGTGACTAAGAGGGCTTCGTGACTTTTTCTTCATTTTTCTAAAACTAAGTGACTAGACAGTGCATGTTGGGGAAAAGGCTTTGGTTGTTTCTGCAGAAAGAAATTAGAACAGTGGATGGGGAGAAAGGAGTTATGGAGGACAAGTAAGCTTGTTGAACTCGTTGCCAGTTTTCCACTTTCTCTCTCTCGTTGAGGAAAGATTAGCTGGTGCGCCATAAAGGTCACAATGGTGTAGTCCTCTCTGGCAGTGTCAGCCATGGGATTGGATTGGCCGGCCTTCAAAGGGAGGGATTACCATCGAGCCGGAAGCTAAAAGTAACCCGGCGCTGACGGCCCAGTTCGCAGCCAAATGACAAATTACAGCTGGTCTGGTTAGGTCTGTGGGCCAGGAAAGAGTGTGTGTGTGCGTATGTGTGTGTCTTGGTGCTGCAGCAGACAGATGAAGGCTCCTAGAAGCTGGCTGAGTTCTTACTCCATTATACAGACGAGTGCCTCTATTCTCTCCCTGTCTCCACTTCACATACAGTGCACACACACACACACTCCCAGAGCTGAAGTCCGCATGACTCCGCCACCCTCTGCCTCCTCCGCCTCCAGGAAAAAGACATCAAGACACAAACACACACACACACCTCTAATCTCTGACATGCAAGCGGACATGCCCTTCAAAGCCAAAGGAACTGGAGCAGATGAGACAAAGATGGACACGATGGTGGCGACGATACAAGCAGCCACAGGAGACACAAAGGTAACCCAACCTGTCCCTGTTTATTCCTATTCATCGCCCTCCTGTCAGCCACACAGCTTGACCTTGGCTCTGAATATCCGCCTTGTATAGAAAGTCATGAAGCAGACAAAGATCTTTGAAGATAAATGTACAGTATTCACAAGCACACAGTGAAAAATCTATCAGTGAGGCACATGAGTCGATGAAGCACAATGAGGGATCTTCGTTTTGAAGTCTGTGAGGACCCTGCGAAAGGTGAGCTGAGGTAACCGCTGTTAATTGTCACAGCAAATTTGCACTAATTGTATTTATTTGCCTGTTGTCCTATTCTGCCTCATTGACTGCTGGTGTTACGGTTGAGCACCTGCGACCAGGTTCATTCCCCGGTCAAAGCTTGCTTCCACTTCCAGGTCCTTGGGGTCCCCATGTCAATGTCTGTTTAGGGGACGCCTGAGTGAGCATGATCCCTGACTTTCCGGATTTCTACTCAAGCACACTGTCTTTTTATAAATCCCCATGTCCTGTAACCATACTTGCAGGATTCACTGGGGAACAAAATAGATATATGAGCAACAAATGTACACTTTGTGTAGTTTGTGTAGCACTCTTTAGATTAAAGTGCTTTTGCATGCAAAAAAAATTATGCATAAAAATAGTGCAAAAATTAGGATGAATGGCAAACAGAAAATTCTTTGTCCTATAAATGCACAAACACGCAAAATGTCTGATTTAATTAAGAAAAAAACATTAAAACTATATACAGTCGCAGGCTATTCCCAAACCAACACTTCCAGTGAAACACCCCCGACGGGGAAGAACACACAATAATCCACAATAATACTCAAATTAGCTCATTACAATTCATTCATGTGGGATGTGCGGAATGCATTAGCTTTCAAATAAAATTATTTGGCTTTACTGCATATGCTTCCCTGTTGGGAGTGTTTATATTATAAAAATAAATTATGTTAACACCCTTCTGTAGATATGGGCATGGTGACTTAAAGATGACTTTGCAGAGATGGAGGAGGGCAAAGCCATTGCAGGCAAACTGGGCCATTCATTTCTTTTGCACATAAAGCTCATTAAAAGTACACACTTTATAGGTTTAAAAGACAAAGTAGGTAAAGAAAGGGCATTACATCTTAAGAAATTAGCCATCTGTGTCACAATTCGCCACTGTCTCCAAATGTTGATCGCCATCAAAGTTGGATTACCAACCTGGAACTGTCTCAGGGCCCCAGAACTCCAGAGGCACTGAAAGTTACTGTGTGTCAATTTGGATATTAGTCTGTGAATATACACAATATCAACTCACCTTAAGGTCAGTCCTGCTATATTACCTGATTTTGAGACCCAGTCTGGAAGAGAAGTCCCTGTGTCAAAATCTACATATAAGATCTTCATTATTTCAGTTCAGTCAGCCAACTCACATGAAATGGATTATTATGTGAATGTAGAACACGTACAGCGTTGATATGTGGGAGCTTGTCACTCCCCACAAGAAAACATCAAGCTCAGTGCAGCAGGGAGTGTGGAGAGACTATATAGGTGAAGTAGTTGTGTAGCAATTATTTGTAATTGCGAGAAATTATGGAATTAGTTGAAAAAGTAAAGCTTGAGAGAGAAGTTCACAAAGCTGGCCAATCGCTGCGTGAGGAGGGCGTGTTTGTCGTATTCGGAAAGTTACAAAAACTGTTAGATGCAGCCCCCCACAAAATCCAACGACACAAAAGTGTGGGGGGAGGGGATTTCAGGCGCTGTTTGACCATCCGACAAGCCCTTCGGTAGAAGCATATGGACCCTTTAACTCCCCCCACTCCAAGGGGAACGCAGACTCAGAGCCTCCAGGTGGATGCTTTTACAGGGTGGGGCTTAGGAAATGCTAAATGAACAGCAGCAGCGTAGCAACAACTGGCAGTTTAGCTTTGAGGTGAGTGGTGTAGCAGCAGGCACGGCATCAAAAGAGTTAGCGAGAGTTAGCACTCATGGCCTGAGTCCACCACCATAATGCAAAGGGTGCGTTGGATATACGTTGCAACAAGAAAAGTGTAGATGGGTGACAAATTAAAGGAAAAACCTGAATAAGTAAGTGGAGAAGCATAACGAATGCAGATCTGGTGGCTCTGTTATGCTGTGCATTTTGCTGGCATGGTTTGGGTCCACTTGTCCCCTTAGAGGGAAGGGTCACTGCAAATCAATACAAAGTTGTTTTGAGTGATCACCTTTAT
>NTHP01000076.1:629854-650021 GCA_003416845.1 Oplegnathus fasciatus | reverse complement strand
CCACAGAGGGGGGGTGGGGGTGGGGGCTTGTTTTTTGTCCACAGAACCTTAAGGCACATGCTCAGTTTCTCCTCACAGATATGAAGCGGCAGGCGCACGCATGCAGGCTCACACCTTCTCTCACACACGATCACCCGAGGATACATTTGCATACGATTTCTTACATTTGAGGGCATATACTCGTTCTTTTTCACGCATCTGCAAATAACATATATGGTGCTCGCTTACACTATGACTAATTCATCCAAGAATCTATGATCAAAGCAGTCCTCAAACATGAACTCGCTGCACAGCATTATCTCCCATTAGCAAATCTACATGTGAAGTCCACATGGCTACATGCGTGCCCAGTGTTCTGCTTTTTTCCCCGAGTCTTGGTGGGAAAAGTGAGGGGAGGCGAGTAAATATTGATGCACATTCTGTTCCCTCTCAGCCTCAGTCCATCTGGATCCACAGTAGCCTCTGGAGAACAAACAACCTGGAAGAAACTCTCATCACTCCCCCACTCCCTCCCCCTACCAGACCTCCTCACTGCCTGTTTGTCTCCCCTCTCTTTGTCTTTCTATCCGTCGCTCCTCTGCCCTCGCACCTCGTTAAGTTTTTAACCGTCCTCCTCTCTTTCCTTCTCTTTCCCTCACCAGCCTCCAAGATATATACTTTGCTCACATTTCATGTATGTGTTCCCAGTCACAACAGATGAATTATAGAT
Source organism: Oplegnathus fasciatus (assembly GCA_003416845.1). Classification (NCBI taxonomy): domain Eukaryota; kingdom Metazoa; phylum Chordata; class Actinopteri; order Centrarchiformes; family Oplegnathidae; genus Oplegnathus; species Oplegnathus fasciatus. Next base: position 649,312 of record NTHP01000076.1, on the reverse strand, counting down.
GAACATCCATGAAGCAGAATACCAGACATCTCTTGCTGCTGTTACACACACCCCCACCATAAAACTACTGCCCTGAGCAGGGGAGACTTTATGATACGGCCATTTAACAAATGCTTTTATCTTAAGTGAACAGTAATATGGGGTGTATTTTTAGCCTAGACCTCAAGGGGCTTTTGCTGATTGTTGGGATTCAAGAAGCAACATACAGTTTACTCTGCAGCCAGCTGAGTTGTTGCCTTCATATCGCATTGTCTCTGCTCGGCCTTAGTCCATATGTAGGCCACAGAAACAGAGCCAGTGGAAAAGATGTCCTATTCCCTGTTATCATCTGTTGGAAAATAAATATCTAAGCATGTCCAAAGCCTCAGAAGAATCTGAAGTATTTGTGCAAGCCATCCGTGAAAGTGAATAGTAAACACAGTGCCTCTCGTCACAGCTCCCTCATTGCCTAGCCTCTTTTTCACAGCAAGTTTCTTTCTGGAGCTTCTTCTTCTTCTTCTTCTCTTTCTTCTGTCTCTTTTATTAAACAGAATCATTTTTTCTTGTCAGAGTCCTCCCTCGCTCCATCACTTTTTAATAACCCTCCTCTCTTTAATGAGTTCTGTTATGTACACAGGGGGCAGCGGCTAGGGGCCAATTTGTGATTTCACATCAGATCAGATCAGAGAAAGCTAGGAAAATAAAAAGAGGAAAAAACACACACACACACACACACACACACACAACTTCCTGCGTATCTCCTCCTCTTCTCGGCTGCGCTCACAAGAGAGAAGCCTGCATCTCATCTCGGCAGTCTGGGGAATAGCGGCGCTCCCCGAGCCGCCATTTTGGAAGCATCCTCTGGAACAGCGAGTCACCGGAGAGAGCTCCTTAGAGGGTGAAGGGGAGAGAGATAAAGAAGAATGCTGATGTGTACCCGCATGAGGTTAGTTAACTTTATACTTCTGGATAGGCCTAATGAAGCTGTTCTTCCTCACTGGGTTTTGTAGCTGGAGGAGTTGCAGAGAGGTGAGGGATTTGGTAATGGGATGCAAGCTGCAAAAATCCCCAACTTTCACACCTGGGCTCAGTTTATCTCTCCCAGGTTAGGATGCAGAGGCAGACTGGACTGGCTCCACCACACACAACTCTGACAGTGTCACAACCTTGCAGAATTTTGCTTGCCTGAGAGCTGCTGCACATGTTGTTTTACAGGGGTGACTTGGGTTTTATATGAGACAGGAAACTGTTGCAGAATGACAACATGAGCATGAGGACTCACTCCCCACAACCTTTTTATTATCTTCCCATTTTCTCCATATGTGGTTGTTGAACATTTCATTTCATAAGACATTCTATACCAGCCTCCACTCTTCTGGTTTCAGGCTTTCCACAATTTCCAAGATTTTGAAACCTGGCTGCAGGGATTTGCTCCCATTCAGACACAAGAGCATTAATGAGATCTGACACTGAGGGCGGGCAATAATCCTGGCTTCCAATTCACCCTGAAGGCGATGGGGCCGGGGCTCTGTGCATGCCAGTCAAGTTCTTCCAAACCAAAGTGAGAAAACCATTTTTTTATGGAACTGGCTTTGTGATTGGGGGGGGGGTCTCATGTTGAAACAGGAAAGGGCCTTCCCCAAATTTGGAAGCACATTAAAAAAAAAATACAACCCTGCTGCCAGAGAAGGACACCAAAACTGGAAACTGCAAATTCCTGTATTAAGTTCAATGACAACATTTTTTTAGGTCCAATACAAAGGTCCCCAGCTGGACTCGAACGGGAGTTACAGTTCACTGTCAGTGCTTTACACCCCTAGGCCACCAGGGCGCCCATAGTAGCATTTTTTAACATAGCAAAAGGAGTCGTATGCACCATGAATGTTGCAAGCTCCCAAAAATTTGATGATGCAGTGTTTCACTTCTAAAGGACCTCGTTGACAAAGCGCAAACCAACCGTTTTTACATTTATTGCCAACGTTTTTAAAATTCTATCCTTCTGCAACATTTGTACATGACAAGTATGGTATTGTTAAGGTTATGCAAAGATAATGGTTATGGCAAATAAACTCAGTTTAAGGTATGTTTCGGGTTCAGGAAAAGATCGTGGTTACAACTGGTGAAAACACAGATGTTAACTGCAGTTCTGCATGTTCTGTTAACGGCTACAGTACATACCCATCCACCACCCCAACCCCAGCCCCCTCACGTTCCGCCTCAGTACATAAAGAGAACATCTCTTCCAGCACTGGCACTGAACGTTGGCACTGTACGTAAATTGTGAGGTGCAAATTGGCCAATATGGACATAATTCTAGTGGGCTGCAAATATATCATTGCATGATGAAGCATTAAGATTTCCCTTAATTGGAACTAAGGGGCCTAACCCAAGCTATGAAAAACAGCCCATAAAGTACAAAAAAATATGTGGACAGGGGGTCCACACACATGCAGAAACTGCTGTATTATTCACACAAAATACTGTATTTCATAAAAAGTTTCAAACTGGGAACATAACAAGCCAGATCACCCCTGAGGAGAATAGCTTTTTAGGGTATAAGATCCAAATTGTAACAGCACAATGGATGATTAATTGTCTTTTACTGCCAGTTGTGCCAATGTAAATGCAACAAAAGCAAATCCAAAGGTACGCCGACATGAGCTAAACAAGCAGAAATGAATGCACTGAAGAGCTGTGCCAAAGATTCTGTCCAAAAAAGCATAGTGCTGCAAAAATACTGTGGAGAATCAATGTGGCGTAATAACAATGGGCAAAAGCTGGTTGATTTAAGGACTTGGGTTTATCCAAGGTACTTCGTCATTGGATTTACTGATTTAGCTATTTTATGGCATTGTACTTTGGGTAGACAATTTACACTACTACCAATAATAAGCAGAGTCTTGTAATTTTTCTTTTCTCTCAGGGTCAGAGTCGGGCACTAAACAGCACCCCTGGAGCTGGTGGGGATTCAGAGTCTTGTCAAGGACACTTGAGCAGGGTGAATGTTTGTTGTCACATGGGCTTGAACTCGTGCCGTCTGATTAGAGGACAGCCTACGCACCACTCCACTCGGCTGCTGCTTTAATTATGAGAGGCTCGAGCTTTGTTCCAGAAATGGTGGTTTTCTGCACTTCATGTGTTCAGCCAGGGAAAATGTTACCTTACTTTGAATGCAAAAAAACACAAACGTACAATTGCCCAGGAATAATGCCAGATACTAAATTTCGTGGAAGTGGAGTAAAAATAGACAAATTCTTCACATTTTATACCTTTAACAGACTCTTAAGTGTGTGTTACCTGCAGTTCTACTCATTCCGTACATCTCTTTTGTCTGAAGCAAAACCTTGTGGAAGAAAGCTATACAGTGCTTAAGAATAAAATAACTAGAAGCAGATTATAATAAATACCTTCATTTATCATTCTTTCCCTGGGCTCAATTGGGAAGAGTTTTAAAACCTTAACAACTCAGTGTGGCCCCTCTAGCTATGTATGCTCTTTATCTATGGCTAAAGGTAAACAGGGAGATTTTTTAAATCTCTGCTGATCTGAAGCTCCATCCACCAAATTGTTTCATTTTTTTCAGGCCAGAATAATAATAATGTAAGACTTTGTTGTTGATCCCCGGGGAAATTCTCTTCCCTCTCGCCTCTTGGAGATTAGAGTTCAGGGCCAGAAGAGCATCGCTGGAGCAGGTAGGAATTCTTTGAATTGCTCAAGGACAGTGAAGTAGTGCAGACGTGTGGTTTGAAAATATTTTCCAGCTCAAGGGCGTTTTTGGGACTCATTACGCTAGATGGTGGGCTGTATGTTCAGATAGGAACAGGATGAAATTTCCCCTCAATTTATACACAAGACATTTATTGTTTGACATGTAAATAAGACGAGACTTGGCGTGATAGTATGTAAGGGCAATTGACCGTGTGCTGAACACCTCCCCTGAACAGAGATTGTACAATCATAGCTTAGCAATTATAACTAGGCACAGCAGGTCTGTCAAGCTTTGGATTACTCCAGAAGCGCTGTGCGTGGGACTGTAGTGAGAGCAATAGTCCATATATAAAGATTTTGGATTACAGTTTCTTTTAATTTAATCCTCACTGAAACCAAAAATACAAGAGCATAAGTGTAAGGAATCTGTGAAATGGTGTTTGTATGCTTTAATTTGAACCCTGTAACCCAGCGTTACAAGGCCAGTGGCTTTCATACTACTTTATTTTGCTGGGATTATATTATATAAAAACAAGCCTCATTCAGGACTGACACATCCAGTGTACTACTGTATTACATTGGGCGAGCCGGCCCTGGATGCTATTACATCAGAGCGTAGGTTAACGTTAGTGGCTCTGTCCTGTTCTATTTGGGGGAGCTTACACTCCAGCAACCTCAACCAGACTCATTATTTGAGATAGCGGGTCATTCGTCAAACACATTGGTTAGTCATCCTAAAAGCATTTTCTCTTGTAATGTTGGGAGTGGGACATGCTTGAAAATACGAACAATAAAGCATTAATCCAACCACTTGCTTGTTCGAATATAAGCTAAGCAGGGTTATGTTACAATGAACAGTTTGATAATACATTTTTCCTTATCATACTTATAATACCAGAAACGTTTGCATTTTTTATAGTCAAAATGTGGGGAAGATACACAAATCTTTTTTTAAATTTATTTTTATGTTTTTTTGCACGTAGATAAATGTTATAGCACTCCTGGTGAGTTTTTACTTTTAATGCTTCAAGTTAGAGGTGGTTCTTCCAACTTGGTGGTATATTTACAGTGATGACAGATTGTTCATTGGCCGATCTCGCTCCTGAACTAAGCTGCTAAATGAGGCACTGAGGGGCTTGACACGTCTGTCTAACAGCCTGGTCTGAAACTGACTGGGCCGAGAGGGATGGAGGAGTGATGGAAAGACAGTCTGCTCTGACCTAATGGTGTCATCTGCTGTGAAAAGGCTGTGCTGTAGTGCTGGGCTGTTCTGGCCTGGTTGCATTTATCTGGTTTGGACTCTACAGGGGTTCCAGACCGTCTGATATCAAAGGGATCAGTGACACTTTTCTTGCTGTAGTTGTTTACACACATTAGTTGGCAGTTGGCTGAGGTGTCAAGGTTTTTTGTCTCCAAATGAAGGCTTGCACAGTGTTTTTATAGCTGTGTAGTTGGTGGTTTCACTATGATTACAGAGTATTTTGGACATCATGTGGAGTGGTGGGCAAACAAGTGCCTTGGAGGGCCAAGAGTCTGCAGCTTTTCCTTCCAAAGACTGCACCAGGTGATTTTGCTGATTAATTCACCATCTCTGGCTGGGACAGCTGCCGGAGCCACTGGTTGGAATAAAAAACTACAGTCTCTTGACCATTCATGGCACATAGTTGGACACCATTGCTGTGGAGCGGTCTGGGTTTTGAGTGAGTGCAGCGAACCAGGAGGCCAAGGAGATGATGTAGTGCCCTGGCCTGGGCTCCTCTGGCCACAGAAGGATGGAGACGGTGTGAAGTGAGATGACACATGGACAAACATCATGGCAGTGACATGATGATGGAAGGGCCATAATGATGGCTCTCAGCACCTCATTCTCCATTTCAGGGCTGTCAAACCAGGTGCCACAGAGGGCCAGGTGTCTGGAAATGCTTTCTACGACCAAAGTTAACAGAATGAACAGGTGAGATTTTTTTCTGTTGCTGATGTGAGCTAATCAGCCAAGTGATCTGGTATAGTTTTTAATGGGAGGCACCTTTGTGGTACAGGAATGCCTGTATTTGTCCCATATTCCTCTCAAGTTCTTAATTTAAAGCTGCTCTGATCAAAACTTTCATATTAACAATCAATGAAATTACCATGTGTAATGTGAAAGTGGCCACTCGTGACAAACCCACAGAGAATTATCAAGCAACTCTGCAGTTCCCCTCAGCTTTATGGAGAGTTTTAGCATCACTGAGGCTAACTCATTGTTTTGGTTTTCCAGCCCGCAGCTCCACTGTTTTGATTCACTCTCACTGCTCTCATTAGCGAACTAACAACCACAGCAGCAAAAAGCGACACAAACCACACTTACACTACCTGCCCAGCACCAAATGGCAAACTGGCTGAATTTAGCTACTAGCAAGTGAATGTTTAGCAGCTGACTAACCTGATTTTTCCCTCATGAGTTGGTGGAGAGCAAAACAGAGCTAAAAGGAGAGTGACTATTGGACTTACATTTGTCAGGTGGACAAAACTTCCAAATGAATGCTAATGCGGTTCATTGTCTGCTCGACCTGTAAAAAAGCTACTGTTTGCTAACAAGTTAGCTATAACAGTATAAGTTGTCAGTGTTGTGTTTGCAGTCTGTTGCGCTGCCCCCAAGTGGCTAAAAAGTTCAGTAATGCAGGTTTAATGAAGATGACCATAAACTCTTGTAAAACCAATTCACAACTTTGTAGTGCTACAGCCAGACTTTGGGATCCTTATGACTGAGGGCAAGCTAAAAATTGAAAGGTCTTCCAAGCAGCAGAATGTTCTACGTTACAATACAGAATATGTTAAGGGTCAGTCATAACATGATTATTAAAGATGAGTTCTTAAAGGTGTACTTTGATGTTCTCCTCCCTCTATATTCAGCTGGTTTTCTGCATTCCTTTCCACATATTCTTCCGTAACTTTCACTTCTCTGTCCAGTGATCCACAACCCTACCACCCTCCATGATAAAGCTGTACTTTGCCTCTCCCTTATGTCTATGCGGAGGATGTTTCCAAACCTCTCTGACCGGGAAAAAAAACCAAACTGGGCTGCAGCCCAACACCGGCATGCAGGGCCAGTTGGGTAGCTCTCTCTGCCAGGCCCTCACCCCGGATCCCTCCAGCGCTGCCTTCCCTCCCTCCTCCGCCTTTGGTATTGGGGTCACGTTTCCCTCCATTGACAGGAAAGACTTCTTTAGAGGGCGGATTAAAAGGCCTCCAAACCGATCCTGATAGGAGGTGTCTGGCAGCTGATGTTGCTGGGTGATATGTCACAGCGCTGAGGAGTGGAGAGGAGATGTGGGGGGAGACAGAAGTGGAAACTTCTGATTGGCTTTGACTGCATGTGCAGGTGTGTGTGTGTAGCTTCAATGCGCATGTGTGCTGCAAAGGGCATTTTGCACTGACCAAAGATGAAAGGATGTGTTGTTAGTCTCCTCTTATGGTGGCTGATTAGAGTGATGCAATCGACTGAAAGGAAGCCTCCTCAGACACACACACACAAACAAGATTTACCAAATAATCAAACCCACATCAACATACAAAGTAAACACACACACGCACGCGCACAGGCTGGCTGCATCACAAATCATCAAACATGACCATATGACTTCATCTCATTTATGCAAAAGAAAACTCCACCTTACCGTCAATTGCCAGATCACCAGCTGGCTCATTTCACATCACAACATCACACTGGAGTATTATTCGTCAGTACCAAGAGAATGATGAGGATGTGTGTGTGTGTGTGTGTGAAGTGGTGGTAGTGGTGGTGCTCTAATGGCAGATGAGTGACCCAGTTGGAAAAGGTCAGCAACACTACAGGGCTGATGTGGCGTGGCGTCCTCCGCTCACCAACTAATTAAATGTCAGTGAGTCAGATTGGATAGAGAGAGAGGAGCAGGGGAGAAGAGAGGGGAGGGGAGAGAGTGGCAGATAGCTAGACAGGGAACTGGACCTTGTTGTAAATGTCATGTGTTACATAAGGTTTGACTCTTTGGCAGCTGAGAGGTCAAGGACAAAAAAAGAGAGAAACAGGTTGGGATGGATGGTTTGGCTATGTTCAAAGGTTTTTAAGTGGTGACCTGCTGGAGCTGTGCTTTTTTATTGTCGCCATCTTGGTGCTAAACGCTCACTGTTGTGGCATTTCTGTCAGTGTCCGTCTATTCAGTCTAGCGCTATGATTTTTTCTTCAAATTTGACTTTTTGTAGGTGGCACTGTTTTCTACCTCTGGTTAGCTGCCTGGTGGCTACTGAATTTCATCCTGTGCATGTTCTTTTGCTGCTTAATGCCAGCTGCTGTCAGAACTACAAAATACACTACTTCCTGTGCGTGAGTTGACTTAACGCCATTAACCAATCAGAGTTTGCAGAGGCCTCTGTGAGCCAATCATCGCATTGCTATCAAGCTGTTCCTTTCTCCGCAGCTGTCATTGCAGTGTCCATTCGATGTGACTCATTTCCACCCCAATTACCTCCATTAGCATTGTTAACTTGGCTTATTGTTCGGCCATTTGTGGACAGCGATATAGGTGGTGCTGGAAGCTTGGCGAAATAGTGACCACTTGTGCAGCGGCCGTTGCTGGTTGAGGCTGGTTTCACTTATGGCAAAATTGGTACGCAGACGAAAACTCTTGGCATTGCTTGGCATTCGACAGAGCAGGGTTATGTAAAATTGGGTGGTGCAACGCCTCTAATATGATAGCTGACTCCAACTCTCCAAAGTTGAACAACCCGAAAGCACAATGCAAATTTATTTCGCCTCCGAGACTGAATCCAGATTAGTTGATTTTGGTCTCAAATTTCCATTAGAAATGCTTGTGTGACCAAGCCCTAATGTTTCATCATTCCCAATGGTACTCTATGAGGGACAGATGGCACTGATATTGTTAAACTGGGTCATGTTTTATAAGAGATTAATTACATGAAATATAAAATAAAGTATAGCATACATGGTTTATATAAAATATAAACCATATAAAACATATATATATATAAACATATATATACATATATATATATATAAACATATAAACATAAACATATAAACATATATATATAAAACATACTTTTCCAGGAATGATTTTTAGTTGTAAGTAAGTTGACCTGTGGACCAACTGCTTAACAACTTGGTGTATTTCCTTTAACTAACATGGAGAGAGTCTCAGTGGGTTTGAGCTAGCTTCTGCTGTGTTTGTTTTTAGAAACAAGAACATTAGTTTAGGAGTTTAGGACCTGTTGGCAGAGACCGAACTGATGGCATAGTTGTTCGGCACACATGCTGTGCAGTGTGTGTGTGCGTGTGTCTGTATTATGAGAGCAGGGTCCTTACTTTTTTCCTAAGGGAAGATATTGGAAGCGTCTCCTCTCTCCCTAAAAAGCTGTTGAATAATTCACTATGCCCCAGTTTCTGCCCATTAGGTTGACACACTGCTGGAACTCTCTCGCCTGGAGTAGTTGACAGCTTTCTTACACACACACACACACACACACACACACACATATACACATGCGCATACGAGGTCACACACACAAGTACTTTCTCTTTTTCTCACACACACACAGATACCCACCCACACGTATATATTAGAACACTTCAGCTCTTTAAAAGACTTTTCTTCCTCCAGTTGTGTAAAACGCCTGCTGATTCTGTCACATAATCGTCTCGTCTTTCTCTTCTCCTGTCGTCCACTTTCTTCCTCTCTTTCTTTTTTCACCCTCTTTTGCATTTCTTATTCCGCCTCCACTTTCAGCGTCTCTCATTTCCATTCTCGGTCTGTTGTCCTGTCTCCTCACCTGCCAAATTTTCTCACACAGGTTTTCTACAATGTATGCATTACTGTCACCTTGATGTCCCTATTTTGGGGTTGTTGCTAAGGCCTCGCTCTCAGCCTAAATCCAAAAGCTGTGCTGCAAAACTTCTGACTTAGGCATTTAAATTTAAACCTGCTATACCTGATTTCTTGGCTACTTGGGGGCAGCGTAAACAAGCTGTGAACACAATCACAAAATAAATTGATATGGCAAACTTACCTCCCTCCTGACAAACTGCTACAGCCTGCATTGACTAGACCGCGCCCCCTTTTGGGGGACAGAAAACTGAACATCCTATAGAAGTCAATGCAATTTGATGCGTGTTTGGACTACAACTTTGACAAGTTTGTATGAATTAATTTCATGTTAAACAAGCCTCTGTTTTATAGTCATGTCTAATAATTACCTTAATAAATTAAGGTTGATCTGTCAGCCGTCATGTCCTTTCAGTCTTCCCCCGTCCAAGTGGATCAATGATCCAAAACAGTGGCCAGATATCGCTGACATCTATACATATTTGATTATTCATGAGTTATCGTTAGGCTAAGTGTTGTCTGTAAATAAACCAACCTGTCAGTAGCCAACTGTTTGATCTAGGCTGAGATGTAGTTAGAGAAGACAATCTGATGCTGCTATACAGAATGACTGTACTCCAGCAGCCTCCCACTCAAGCTAGTTATCCATCAGTAGCAGTCTATTTACCAGCTGACAGTGAATAAAAAAGGGGTTGCGGCCTTGGCGATTGGTGCTTGATGACGTGATGCATATCACACAGCTGTCCTTGGAAAATTAAAAACTTTCTGCAGCAAAGAGAAAAATGCAGTAAAGCTTGTTGCCACGTTTCTTTATTCTTTCACCTTGACTTAAGTGTTGGAAATTACCTATTTACTCATATACTTATATTATTCTTATATTATTTCTATTTTTATACTTATACATTAACTACGATGGTGGTATCTCTCATCTCTTTCTCTGTGTGCAGACCATTTTGGTCTTGGTGTGTAGAAGGCCTTATGTTGTCTATTGCCACGTTTCCACTAAAGTCTTCGGTATAGTACCTTTGGTGTAATATATGCTACCCTAGCCCAAAAGTATCTAAACCATAGACCTGTTTTGCGTCTCCACCACAGACAGTACTCTTAAATTTAGGCAGGGTTGTTACTGGACGGTAATAGCGCATCAACCACGTAACGTTAAGCAGATGACTTAATTTTCTCACTTGTGCCGAGCAAATGAAGCCACATTCAAAACATCCATTCTGAGGAAAAGTTGCAAAAGTTTCTACAAAGACAGGATATTTTTCTGCCTGTTCATCTTTACTAATTAACGTTAGCTCGCTGTAGACTGGAGAAAAAATAATTTCATTCACTGTGCCGATCAGAGGCTACAGTGACTGCAGTGTTTCTAGCTCTACCTTTAAATACCGGGTCAGTGTGCTAGGTACCTCAACAGAGGGGTAACAAAAAAAGGGGACGGTATGGAGTAGTTCTATTGGTACCATCCACAACTTTTGACAGTGGAAACTCAAAATAACCGTGTTAATGTGCAACGAACTGAACTGAACTGGACTGCTCAGTGGAAACACGGTATATGTTTAGTCTCTCAAAGAGATAAATAGAAAACTCTGTCTCTGGAGGAAGGGGGAAAGACAAAACAGTCAGGGGTACTAGTGAGAACTTGTAAGACAAAGCTGTCCGCAAAAGTGTAAAAAAAAAAAAAGTGTAACTTCATTCTGTGGTCTTTTGTCTGATGAAGGCATGAGCCCCGTATGCATACGAGAAACTAAAACCCTGAAGGAACTGCTTCTTTGAATCCTCTTCAAAACAGAAACACAACAACTTAGTTTTGACAAATTGTGATTTGAAATGTAAAAATGATGACCATGAGAGAAACAAACTAAAGACATGTAGCAAGGTCACATTGCCCTCACCTTGCAGGTCATAGCGGTCTGTTGAGAGTCTCCAGGGTTTTTAGAGCTTTTTTGCTGAAAAGAGGCAGAAAAATAGGAAAAAAAAACCCACTTCAGAGCTGAGAGGCACAGCAGAGTCAGGTGATAATTATCTGTCATTTTGTCACCACCAGCCACCCCATTCACATACAAGTAGTCATGTGATCCATTGTTAAAATAAAATTGCTGATTATAGCTGCTTTAAGTGTATTGTAGACAAGTAACTGAACAATTTTGTTTTCCCCGTGAATCAAAGGGCTAACGTCAAATGCTGTTTCCGTATAGCTTTGTCATCTCTGAATCCCTCTCATCAATCTCACCCTGCTCCCATAATTGCAGCCTTTTCCATTTTTTATACACCACTTTTGTGCCTTGGAGACTGGCTGATGTTGTTTCAATAAGCTCAATATTCTCTGAGAGCTAAAGTGAAACACAAGTGATGGAAGTCAATACAACTTCTATGCGGTTTCCGGGAATGCACTGTTCAAATATTGAGCCCTGCTTAAAATTTCAAGTCCATCTTCCAGTCTTTTTCCTGGTGATCAGATATTCAAACCCAATAATTCATGTGCGGATATGAATGTTTCAGTCACGGTAGAGGAAATTAAACTGAATTAATGATAATCAAACTCCAGGTGCTGTTGCTATTTCAGGACCGGCAGGATAAGCTAAGCTAGATGGATACGTGAGAATATCCGTCAATCTGAGAGTCCCGCTCATTACAAACTGCTTAAAAAGTGAGTTTCTTTTTTCCTAGATACACATTTCTGTGGGAAATTGGTTCATTTTTGCACAGAGAAATTGAATAAAATATCTGTGTGGGATTTTCTGATTGGTCTGGCGAGCATGTCGAGATAATTGTCACTGCCTCTCCTAATGAACTTCACATTGGGGAGCTGCTTCATCTCTGTATCTATTTTACAAACATGGTTCTCAAAAATCAATATTTAACACATTCACACAATATTATGACATTTATTTTTAATCACAATCGAACTTCTGGTTAATTAGTTCGGGCTAAATGTGTGTCGCCCTTTCTATGACATTTTCAAGCAATCCATAATTAGGCTAGCTTTGGAAATGTGTTTCTTTGTGCAGGCATGACAGAGTGCATGCAGTTAAAAGCCTCTTCTCAAATTCCACGTTTTTGCATATTTTTGTAAATTTAAAATCCCAAATGAACCGTCTTATCTTCATTATATTCCTCTATTCCTAGATCTCTCCATCCCTGGTGCTAATGATGCGCCTGAATATCCTCCCTCCTGAATCCATCTTCTCTTTTCCTCTTCGCTTTTCTGTCTATCCATCTCCTCTCCACCTCCCCCTTATGTCTGTGTCTGTGCTCCAGACTCTAATGATGGGGCCATCTATGTGTGGCTGCGTGCGGAGTGGGCGAGTGTGTGTGCAGGATATGTTGAGGCTGAAGGGCTGACAACGAGCTGTCCACCTACAGTGCAGCCAAGCACCCAAGAAGGTGTTGTTAGGAAGTACAGGAAATCCACACACATTACACAGTGTGCAGAAACATGTATCCACACCCAAGTCTTCATTAGCATGATTGATCCTCTTATTAACACCAGTGGCCTTCACGCATAACCACAGGAGAAGGGTAGGCAGCAAACGCTCCTAATCACTGTGGAAATTTGTGTCTATGAGCTCAGAAAGCAAAAATCCCCATCTCTGGTTATGTTCTGGTTTGTGTGCTTTATTACATCACAACCAGGAATCAGGTGTCTGTGTTTAAACCAAGGTCAAGTCTGAGCTTTTTTTGAAATATGACACAAAACGCTGAAAGTGGTTTTACAACTAAAGGCTCAGCTGTAGCTGACCTTCAATTAAAGTCAAAATGGTCCTCATTTATCATAGCATCGCTGACAACATGGGAAAACTGCACCCCGAACATCGTAAAATGGGAGTCACAAAATGCAACATGACAGACACAATAGTACACAGTTGTGTGCATAAATCCACTTTTTTTTTGTTCATCACGGCCATGCAGCTGCACAAGTGGAGGATATAACAATCTTAAGGATATATGAGTATGGTGTCTAAGAGTGGGTAGGAGCAGCCTTCATACAGCAGCCTGAACTGTGCCTATTTAATAAAGAATCTTTCTTCAAGAAAGAAAGCCTCCAGCGCACTGAGAGATGAAGGAGCTGGAAATCTATTTCTTATAAAGGTTCGATGATGTTTACACTATAAAGGTTCAGTGGTGTTTACACAGGGTGATTGGGGAGGCTGTGGAAGGGATCTGACTTCATCCTGCTGTTGATGAAACCCGGCGTGTGTGTGTGTGTATGTGAGGGGTGTGATCATGTTGAAACACGGGAATATGGTGAAGGAGCAGTGTTTACACCGTAGGATGTGAAATGACCTCATGTGTCTCAGTAACTGCATGGTCATCCAGAGCAATCTTTAGACCCACACGCTCCCTGCAGAGGGCTGATAAACCATTAACAATCACTACTGTGTATAGTCGGCGGCGACTTTTCTCCCCTCTTTATTTCTGTCACAGTACAGCACTGCATTGATGATGCGTTGTTGGCACTTATATTAGAGGACTCAAAACTATTAAAAAATATTATAACTACTGGCACTGCTAAATATGTTTGTCCGCTTTCAGACAGCAGGACTTCTTTTTACTCTTTGGTAACATTTTTGTGAATGAAACTTGCCCACAAACGGAGCGGAACAGGTACCCTTATAGCGATTTAGGGGCGCTGATTATGCTAATGATGAAATCTCATGAATGAACACCATCTCATGAACAGGATGTATTCATCAAACAGAAACGAGCGATTTATGACAAGTTTGTGCAGTTAAGAGAGGACAAGAATAGGAAAGAATGAATTAAAGACAATGGATTTGCTAGCCAAATGTAACGGTTAAGATATTAGCAAGCAAGTTCGAGGTGTAATTTTACTTCCAAGCATTAATACGATTTCTGCACGACATTATGCACATTTACAGTATATGTGTTCCATTGCTTATAGAGCTTTTTAGATGAGATCTTACCACTTGCTTTTACTAAATAACATACTACAAGATAGTAAAACAGACATCTGCTGTGTTTCCAGTCAAAACTGACTCATTTCATTTTATTGATAAAAAATGATACCACCATAACAAAAAATTCTGCTCCTTGTTTGTAGAGTCTCGTTTTTACAAGATCCTTTTCATGTTATAACAAGATATTGTTCATGTTATTGTGACATTTTCTCGTTATTATTCCGTGTTTACAACAGAATTTTGTTGCTATTACACCATATCACTATATCTTGTGGTGTCGCGAAACTTTCCCGTTATTTCACAAAACAAACGTTTCTCGTTATAACACTGTTACGGCCACAACAAACAAAACATTTGCCTCCACCTTGGGATCAGCAACATATTAAAAGGACGCCGTACCCGAGTACTAGTTTCAAAGCAAAACAGGTTTATTTACAAACAAATTGCCACAAATGAACCAAACCTATGGGAGTCTGGAGGTCTGAACAAAAGGATGGGGGTAGTCTGGGCCAGAAGAGGGTGTAAACTAACTTAACCAAAACAAAGCCGTGAAAACTAGACTACCAGACGGCCATCCTCAAAAGAAATTAACACAAAATAAAAAGCAACAGAAACAAAACACTTATGCGGCTTAGTGCGGGAGAGAGACATCCTTCTCCTCCAGCCTCCCTTAAATATGGGGGGCAGGGCCACCTGCTAATCACAGATGAGGAGCACCTGAGTGAGAGAGAGAGGGACAGAGAGAGGAGGAGGAAGAAGAGAGGGAGAAGAACAACAGGACAGGGGAGTGCGTAACAAACACGATAAATTGGTAAGTTGTTATAACAAGAAAATTCCATGTGGTGTTAAAACAAGAGTGTTGCCCACATTGGCTAGGAAAACTACAATACAAAGTTTCTTGTAAAAACAGAATAATTTGGTATTTTTTATATAATGAAAAAAATTACGTCATAAGAACATGAATAAAATATTTTGCTATAACATGAAAAGGACATTTTTAAAACAAGAAAGGTTTTTGGTTATAATGAGAAACAGCAGGTGATGGGAGCAATACGCTGCCGCACAATAATTTTCATTCAAATCCATTCTAAAATATCCTTTATCGAATCTCCAACATGGCTCTGGTACAGTATGAACGTGTTTGAAGTCGAAGACTAATGAACGGTCCCCTTTTCATCCTGCAAGTGTTTTGGTGTGTGCGTTCCAGTGACTCATTGCATGTGTATATGCGTGCGACCAGCAGACTAAGTCACTGCACTTCAGTCAGGACACTCACGTCATGGTTTTACTGCAACAAAAACAAACATTTGAATTTTGGTGGTTTGGTTCCGCTCCGACGCTTGAGAAACAAATCTGTGTGAGCTAAGGTGACACGGCCTGTCTCTGATCTCACGAAACCCCCAGCAGAGCAATAGGCACACAACATTTGAATGAACGAGAACACATATAGACAAACAGTCTGAATTCACCTAAATCTAAATGCTAATGCGGGAGGAGGCCGGGGATGTGGAGGGAGTTAACTTGCTGGTGTAGTTGGCGGTGGTGTGAGCTGAGAGGAGGCAGTGCTGAGAATTGGAATGACACAGAGCTGGTAAGTCTTGTGTCCTGATAATCAAAGCAAATTATTCGACTTTATAAAACGTTTAGGGTGACTTAGGCTGAGCAAAAGCAGACAACATAAAAGTGAACATGCATACTTGCATAAATAAAATCCAAATAGATAAAAAGGAATGAAGGACGAGTTATAACAATAACTTTAACTGAAGAGGGGGAGATGTGTGTGGAAAAGGAAGTTGTAGGTGTGTGTGCTTCCATTCTTTGCTCTGTATTACAGCCTTATATGTTCATTTTCTATGGTTCATCATCATCATTTGAGTAAGATTCAGATTTTATTGACTTGAGACCCTGATCACATGGTATTGCAAGCAACAATAACAATAATGACAAAAACAGTGGAACCTGGCAGGACTGACTATGATGGTTGTTCATACGATTAGGACTATTCTGAACAAACTTTGGAGCTTGCTATACCATGTCTGTCTCAACAGATGTTTCACCTCTGTTCAACAGTTACTTTTAACCAGCTGACTGACATATTTTTGTGTCAGTCGTCACAGTCGTCTAATATCCGCTTCACCTGTAAAATGCACGGTGATGGATACACACCAGAGCTATACAAGTTAAGCATAGAACATCTGACTGAGTTTAGACTCTTTACAGTTTAGCAGCCTCATCCAGAAGCCAATAATTCTCCGTTTAAATGCTGCACATTGCAGGTATTTTCTGATAGCGCTCCGTATTACTCCAGGAAGTGGTTTTAACTTTTAGGGTATATTCTCCATTTTCCAATTTCAGGCTGAGCTTTTCCAGTGTATGATATTTTTCAACCTGCAACATTTGCAACATAACTGGTGTGACTAACATACCAAAAACATCTTATCCAATATCTACAGGTAGATCAAATTTACATGTAGTAATAAGGGCGAACATAACAACTCTTCAATGGCTCAATCTGTAATGAACCATTTTAATTTATTATGACACCTAAATACTTAAGCAATGAACTATTTGCTAATTTCAGCTTTTCTGTAACCACATATTGTAGCTTTAGTTTTAATACCATCGACCTCAAGCTTCCATTTCCCGCAAGAGTTACACACGTGATCCACTGCTTTCTTATGTTGCAGACATGATGATCATATTGTCAGCGTGATCAGTTTTCACCATACCCAATCCCAGTTAAGCTTACAAAAGACAGATATTTTAAAAAAAAAAGCAAATGATTAGATATTTGTGTTCATATTCATTACTGCATCCAGGAACTTGTCTTTAGTATCTGCTTTCAGCAGTTTGTACCAGAATCCATCCCTCCGAACGGTATCAGATGCCATGCCGTGATCGATAACAGAACATAAAAGGCAAAACAATACAAATCAATATGTTTCAGTAAAAAGATGTGATCAGCGGTGGAGTAACTTTTCTACATCCTGTCTGAGTTTCTTTAAGGATTGTATTATCAACACAGAACATACACAGCCCTGCGTTCAGTACGTTTGGGAATAGTTTAGCCAAACAACTCAGGATAGTGACACTTTTGTAAGAAATACACCGACACCAGCATCCAGGATCTTATTAGACGATAAAACATACACTTAGCTGCCAGTTTATATTTAAAGTTCCCTCTCAGGTCATTTTGACCTGAGCATGAAGGTTTGTGTGGTTTTCATGACTAATGCTCCTGCGATTTAGACACCAACTATTTCACTCGCCAGACTCTAAAAGGGGCTGATTATTAGGCCTCTTTTAAGGTTGACATGCTGCTAATTGCCATTTAGCTGAATGTGACTCACCTTTCAGCTGAATGTTGCTGCCTCTGTGATTTAGTAGATTTTTTTGGTGCAGTGTTTCTATTATTTTGTCCATCCCTCAGAGCTGCAGACTAGTTCAAAGGGAATTTCAACATGTTTGTGGAGTCTAGCTCTGACCGGTGCTAATTTGCTGCTGCGAATTGAATTTCTCATAATGTTAATGATGTCAATATATACTTTCTGCCTTTTTCATGTGACAGTATTTCTGTAAGACCTGCCCATTCTGTAAAATTGCCAAAGTTAAGTGGCGAGTTTCGTCATGTGAAATAAACAGCATTTGAGGGTGTGTTACGTTGCTGTGAATGTAGAACATGCTGACAACTGCTTGGCCTCCAGATGTGAGATTGATCTTCACGCTGCAGCCCAGATCAAACTGATAAATGTTTTATTTTCTAGGGAAATTAGTGCAGATTCATTTCGTGATCCAATTGGGTCACACGCTCGTTTGATAAATGAGATCTCACTTGATGAATGTGTTTGCTTGGTCTGTGTAATAAGAGAACTCCATGCAGGTGTTTGATAATTTTTACTACTAGTTCCTTTTCTTTTATGGCAGCGCAAAGACATAAGGCTCTCATCTGCATCTGTGGGGAGAAATGCAGCGAGGCTATGTGGGACGACTCCCATTTGTGTTTCATACCCTTACAACATTTGGATAAGCACCCAGGCGCTATACTGTCCCCTATCGTTTTCAACAGGGCCCCCTCACAGCAAGCGTGGCCTCACATGCAGCCAGCAAAGCGGAGAGCCACAGCTAGTGTCTTTTAGCATTCATGTATTCACTCAGAACTCAGTCAAAGCGGGAAAAGCTGTGAACACAGCCAACTGGGGATCTCGGGGAAACAGGTCTCGTCCCATTTCATCCTTTATAAATCAAAGCACACTCCTGGACTTGGATTGAGAACAATGCCCCCGGAATGGGCCGCCATCCATCTTGCAGCTCAATGCAAATGTGATGGCCGTGTTTGTAAAGGGGCATGCTTGCGCGTGCGTTGTGTGTGTGTGTGTGTACGTGCGTGGATCTATATGCTGCAGTAAGAGTGTGTCAGATGTGACTGCAAGGTGTCAACCTCTGAGCTCATTACGGCTGATAAGTTGTCGGTGAAAGCGCCGGCGGGAGGGTGGGGTGGCAACTGCTCAGTTAACGAGGGAGAAGCACTGAGAGCGCCAGAGGAGTTGGAGCTTTGTCCTTCCTCCCACACTCAGCATCTCTCTCCTGGATTCCCCGCTATTGTTCTCTAATAAGCCCGGCTTCTCACTGTTGCTCACATGCCTGTTTGTGTGTGTAACATCCATCCATAACAACATCATTATCAGGTTTTGTTTGAAGCCCCTCTCTCTTCTCCCTCTCTCTCTCTCTCTCTCTCTCTCTCCCCCCTCCCCTGCCTCATCTGCTCATCCTTGGCAGGCTCGGGCGAGCCGGCGTCGAGGAGAGGAAGCAGAGGGAAGGGAAAGGAGGGGAAGATGTGGAGTGAAGAAACTGTGTTGGCCACATTAGCATATCAGACACATGGTGAGGGCTGGAGATTGGGTACTGGAGCAGATGTCGATTTACATATTCAACATCGGGCCAGCGGTGCATGTGTACATAGGTGTGTGTGTGTGTGTGTGCGAGTGCAAAAA